>JADWQK010002144.1:0-22515 GCA_017933935.1 Sesamia nonagrioides
GCGCAGCATCGTTTGATCGTGCTGGTCTTGGGTTTAACATTGCATCACCTCGCTCAACTGCCGTCATCCTTCCTATTCCTAAGTTTTTTAAGTGAATAGGCTTAATAAACTAGTGCGCTTTACCATCAACGATTGTATCACTGCTTACCATCAGGGGGGATTGCAGTCAAGCACTAGTTTATAATTATTAAAAAAAAAAAAATAGATCGCATTTTTGTTTAGCAGCATTTAGTGCTACCTTCAGATGCTTACGCACTTGGTCGATTGTCGCCCAGGCAACTCGATGACTTGCGGTGTAGTAGCGATGCACAGGTGATTGCTGTACGCCGGTAACCAATAGGAGTACAGTTTAAAATAGATGAGTTCACACTGCGAGCAACTGTCGTAACGACCGAACGTCTGAGCTGTATTATTTTACTACCCACGACTGTATTTGGAATGCTGTCGCTCGGTTTGGTCTCCTGACCCTAGTTGCCGAATAGTCGACAGTGCGTGGTAGCTCTTAGTCAAAAGTATGTAAAGACGTTCCATCAATATAAACTGCGGCGATAAGAAGTAGAGAATATAACAGCGACTTCGTTCGCGTGGAGATAGTTATGCTCCGCTCCTATTGGTCACAGCGTGATGTTATGTAGCCTAAAGCCTTCCTGGATTAATGGGCTATCCAACGCAAAAATAATTTTTCAAATCGGACCAGTAGTTCCTGAGATTAGCGCGCACAAACAAACAAACAAACTCTTCAGCTTTATATATTAGTATAGATTGATTTGTCTCATTAACTTTAGACAGCTGGGTCCTTAACAATCCCTATATAAAAAAAAACCTTTTCATTATATAGCATTTCTGTAGACCTGAAAATAAGGAATGAAGCTCTGCAAAGTGCACAAATAAATTTGCAATAAATAAACCGCTGGATGCGGGAGGCGTTATGTTTTTTTATTATGTTAAAATGATGATGATGATACGTATTCTGAGAGACTTCCAGCGAGGAGACCTGCCTCCCCTGGCCCCCTCGGTACGCCCATGACCCTGACGTAGTTGGGAAAAGGACAGATATGTATTACTTTTTAATTTTTATTGGGGCAGCGCTCTCAAATATTTCAAATGTCAAATGTAGCGGAAAACTAGTGGAACAATGAATTAAAGGAGGCTTGAATAAATTTGTTAATAAGACTGTCTTCAGTTGTCTGCCGTCTAGACTCAAAGGAGTTGTGTTTGAAAACTAATTTCGTTTCCATAAAGGAATTTAATGTTTTTGTTAACTCCCAATCTCTGGTGAAGAGCGCTCCTTCAAAGAAAACAGACTCTTAGAGAAAACTGTGTTTATTTGTAGACAGTTTTAATGATCTCGAGAACTGTATTTCGTAATAAATGAATTTTTCATCCCACCATCTCGGAAAGAGTATTTTTAATATTCAATATCTGACTGGAAAAGCCGTTTTTATTCTCTAGAGGATAAAGTAAATTGAATTTAGAACATCGTGTGCACTAAGTTGGTAAATTAAAAAAAAAAAAAAAAACATTAAACCTATTTACTGTTACCTCTATGGTGCCGAATATATCATACAACTTTTTTTTAATTTGTTAAAAACTCAGACTCGGAACCTTCTTGGTGTTCTTTTTTCAATTTTCTTTGTACGCGGTTCTTTACGCGGCATTTTTTCACGTCATTGTTAAACCTTATAATAAAAAAAAGAAACTTGAAAACAAGTGAAAACTAAAATGAGTGATTCTAGCGACGAGGAAGTTTGTTTGACGCCAACAGAATTGACTGAAACTGTTAATAATGCGCAAATGAGCTTTCTACCTCAACAATCACGCGAGAAGTATTTAAAACAGTGCGATATGTTCAACACGTGGCGACTAGCAAAAGGAGCCAAAACTTTCTCAGAAAACGTTTTGCTGGCATATTTTATAGAATTATCCGAGAACAAGAAAGCAAGCACTCTATGGAGTACATATTCGATGCTAAAAGCAACAATAAAGATGAAAAAAGACATACATATCGATACCTATCCTAAATTAGTAGCATTTTTAAAAAGAGCCTCATCTGGTCATCGTCCAAAAAAATCGAAGGTTTTCACAGTATCTGATATTGAAAAGTTTCTTAACGAAGCACCCGATTCCGTATATTTGGCGGCAAAAGTAAGTCAGTTGCACATTCAGTATCTACTTAAGTACATATATTAATCTCAATTAAATAGTATACTTAGTAAATGTTGATAGGCATAATTATGCGTTCATATAAATTTTATTCATTTATCTACTACAATACTCTTTACATTGCAGGTTGTTCTTATTATTGGAATAAACGGAGCATGTCGAACTAATGAACTAACACAACTTAATGTCAAAACATTGAGAAACATTCAGATGACTTACTATTAATTAATTTACCTAATACAAAGACAAAAAGAGACCGCAACTTTGTCATTCGCAAGGAATACGTAACGATTGTTGAGAAATATCAAGCCTTACGGCCGCCTAACACTCCAATCAATCGTTTTTTTCTACAGTATCGCAATGGAAAGTGTGTTAGACAGCCTATGGGTACTAATAAAATTGGCAGTATCCCACGAGAAATAGCAACATTTCTTGAACTTCCAGAACCCCTGTTGTACACGGGTCATTGTTTCCGACGAACTTCAGCCACACTTTTGGCTGATTCCGGAGCTGATCTCCTGTCCCTTAAGCGCCACAGAGGCTGGAAGACCAATGCAGTTGTAGAGGGATACATAGAGGATTCCATCCAAAATAAGTCTAAAATATGTGAAGGCATCGTAGGAGCCATTACACTGAAAGAGCCTCAATCGGAAACTTGGACTGGCCCTTCTACATCAAAAATAAGCCGTTATGAAACACCTAACCATCTCCCTCTCTCTCCAACATTCACGCCAAGGGAATCCGATGAATCGGTACAACTATTAAGTATGACAGACAGTTTACCGAAAAACAGTACACAAGTGACTAACACCCATATTACAGTACCAAACAAAAATATTACACTCAATTTAAATAACTGTTGCAACGTTACTTTAAAATTTTCTTAATTATACTTTAGTATTATTTTATTATAATTTAAAGATTATTCTGTAATACTTACCTGTCATAATGTAGTAATTAATACCTAAACTGAAATAAAAGTGTACCTATCTTGTGATTGTAAACATTTTTTTATTGCATTTAGTCATTTCCTCGCTGAGGTGGAATGAAAAGTTACGTGTTGCACTCGAGTGCAAAGATTTTTCACCTCGTGTCCTTTTGATTCCCTCGCTAACGCTCAGGATTCTAAAATTGAATCACGAGCGCAGCGAGTGATTCAAAATTAGAATCCTGAGCTTGCTCGGTCATCAAAATTGAACACGCGGTTAAAAAGCAACTTTGCACTCTTGTATTACAAATAACTATTCTTTCTTATCTCCGTCTGTAGGCAAATTATTTTATTTAGTAATATAAATATTAATAACATTTATATATCAAAGTACTACAAAAATACACTTGTATTTTACTCATTTTTGTATTGTTTAGCAAAGTTTACAGACAAACATCACTCGGTGAAGAGTAGCACCCACCAGACAAAGTCGTGCTGCTAAGCGATACGTCGCGTTCCGGTATGATGTCTGGTGAAACCGTACGGAGGACGGGTCTAAGTTGTTGTGTTGCGATGAGTGCCGAGTACGATGCGCAAAATGTTGTTATGTTGATAGTTTGGTCGTGGAAGGTCTCCAGATCAAGCTCCCTCTGGCGCAGCATCGTTGGTCGTGTTGTTGGGTTTAATATTGCATCACCTCGCTCAACTGCCGTCTTCCTTCCTATTCACTTATTTTTTTGAGTGAATAGGCTCTTTATAAACTAGTGCGCTTTACCATCAACAATTGCACCACTGCTTACCATGAGGCGGGATGGCAGTCAATCTTTAGTTTATAATTAAGTATATATATATAAAAAAAATTATACGAATCGCAGGAACATTCACAATCCACAACACAATTATATACATAATGCCTATAGTATTCCCACTCCTGGGACGCAGGCCTCCTCCCGGTAAGAGGCAGTGGGCCATAATCTACCACGCGGGCCCAGTACAGGTTGGTCAATGTCAGATGTCTTTGAAGTTTTGCTTCTAGAACATTCTCACGATTTTTTCTTTCACCGTTTTGAGAGCAGTGGTGATAAAATAATTTACACAAAGTAAAGCACCTGGTGGGGTTCGAACTTACGACCTACATCTTGTAAGTCGTGTCCGATACCATTAGGCTACCATTGCTCACGCACAATTATACAGAGTGGTGCTGACAATACGACAATAAATTAAATATCGTGTACCTCATCACCTGCTCAGACTACCGACAAAAAAATTATATAAATATGCCATTAGATTAGTCACAGGAAATTATTTTTAATTTTTCACATTTTCTACATGATGTACATGTTGATAAGGAAGCGCCTACAGGTCGATGACCGCCGCATCCCGCGGTACTAAACTTTAATAATAATGACGCTCAAAAGCAAGTCGATACAGGAACGTGCTGTCGCCCGCTGATCGGAGGTCATTGAACCAATATTTTAAAGGATCTTTTATTCCGTTTGCAATTTTATGCGATTTAGTTTGTTTGAAATTTTCATTTTTTTATTTTTGATGCTAGGTTTTTTTTTTATAGCTCTGGATTATTCCTATGAACCAGCATGGTTTGTGTTTTTATTTATTGTCGTATTGTCAGCACCACTCTGTATAAAACACATAATTCATGTGCACCGCCGGGTGACGCTCGCAGTACACAGCGGGTCGGCTAGATTTGTCTGTACAATGTAGGTATACGCATACCTACGTATCAATGCGCCAGCGCATTGCCCAACGTCTCGTTGATGTTCCGAGGACCGAGTTCTATGGTCAGTCGTAATTTATATACCCCCACGACGCTCGCATTGATATAATTATTAAAGTGGGTGTTTTATTTACTAACTACCTACACCGACCCCTGTCTGAATAAATTTAGAGTCAGCACAACAACTCTTTTTCTTCCATACTATTCTACTAATCAACATCCCGGTAGTAACTATGTAACCATAATATCATTAATCTCACATTCCATTCATCGCTTCATTGGGTTTCCACTTATAGCCACATGCATACTGAAAACTATCTCCACTACATTTTCTTCATCTCTCACGAACACTGTTTTTTTTTTATAATTGGACGTAGTTGTGTAAAATGGATCCAACCCACAAAGACCGTTTTTGAGTTACTGTAATAAATGTCTAAAATCTACACATTAACTTTAGTTTAGGCAAAAAATATCAAAGCCGCAAAAAAGTACAGGAAAATTACCCATTATTTAAAAGTAAATTTAAATCTACTGTCATGTTATTTTAATACATAAATTTTACTTCAAATTCTATTTTATTAATAGCAAGTTTGCTGGCTGGATCCTTTTTGCATAACTACATCCAATTATAAACTAGTTTTTGACCGCAATCCCGCCTGATGGTAAGCAGTGAAGAGATGGTAGATGATAAAGCGGGCTTGTTTATTAAGAGCTTATTCACTCTAGCCTTGAAGACACTTAAATTGTAGTCAGATGGAGAGACTGCCGTTGGCATTTTCTAGTCCCTCGATGTACGCGATATAAAAGACGAGGCGAAGCGCTTCGTCCGGATCGTAGTGGTGTCAACAACGTAAGGGTAGGAAGTCGCCGTATGACGGATCGTCCAATGATGGGGGAATTATGCCATGCAATTCCCTCACACACTTTCCAAAATGCATCCTATAGAACACCGGCAGGCTGTCTACTTTTTGTCTGTGCTCCAGGCCTTGGAGACCGTTTTGAACCAAATCTGAGTTGCCCATTGACCTTTTTACCGAATTCAAAGTTGCCAAGTGGCATTTTGCTGCCCCAGCCCAAATGTGGCTGCCGAACTCCACACACACAACCTGTGCTTTGTATGTATAACATTAGAAGAAGCTGTCTTGGTGTGAAGTACCGCTGGACCATTAAAGTAATGCCAAGTTTCCTAGCAGCTATCTTGGCTTTGGACTTAATGAACCACTTACGGTCTTTTTAATTACGAGTGCCACTTTCATGGCTTGTGAAAAGTGCTGATTTATTAGCTTTTGATTAATGCTCGTTTTTTTTTTACATGTTTGTTGCAGACAACGGGTGCCATCACTCTCGGCGTGATGGAGCAAAGGACAAATATCAATTACGATTCTGTTATGGGAATGTACAAGAATGTTTCAAATTACACCAGTGAGTGTGAGTTTGCTAATCCATACGTATACGTGCAATTAATACTGTATATACGAAAGTGACTTGTATCTGCTGTGTGACTGTTATCTTATCTCAACCAAACCGTTGAATTTGATCGTTATAATGTTTTTTTTATGTTGACTGAAGAACGACAACTCCTAGCGCTAAAATTAATAAAACCTCTTTTGTACAAAAACCCGCCACACTGTTCCCAACCCACTGCAACTCCTGAAAGCCAGAATCAACAGTGGAGACCGCCGGAAAAACGCCGAGCAATGAAGCTCGACGAGTCCCGGAGAAACGATTCAACTGTCTTGGGTCCCGCAACGAAATTAAGCGCGACGTAAACTGCTTCAAAGCCAACGTTAGGCATTGATATTTTTATGCAAGGCGTATAGAACAGTCAGTACTGAAGACTTACCCGTTCTGGCAGGTGTATTTCCAGTCGATCTTGAAGTACAGCGACGTGCTTCAATGTACTACTCCGCGAGAGGGGAGGCCATGGACACTAACTTTGTTATACAACGCGACCTCAATAGAATTTCTAGATTATTTAAACCTCGAGACTGACGTCTGGGAGGACCTCTTATCTGAATGGCAAAGTAGGTGGGATAATTCCACCAAGGGCCGGCACCTCCATCTGTTCTTTCCATCCGTTGGCGATCGGCTGGCTAAGACATGACTGGAGGTTGACCACTGCGTTGCCCAATTACTCGCAGGTCATGGCAACTTTAAAAGTAAACTGTATTCTTTTTAAACCTCTTTTGTACAGTAAATGATGACTCAATTTTAATCCATCTTGACAAAAACAGTTACTTCTGCTTTCAATAAGGTGAAGGGCAAGATCGTGAGGAAGCCGGCTTCTCTTAGAACCAAACATAAATATTCTAAGATATGTGTCAGATATACCGCGTCTGACGTAAAATGATGTACAGTCAGAAGCAAAAATATGTATACATTGCCAAGGCTCCAAAAATATGTAAAACTCTTCGACTTTAAGACAAAGTGCTCAACTTGAAGAGCATAAAATTGTAGCCACCGGTTCACATCATAAATATGTATACGCTCATTGCTTCGTTAAATTATGCCCACCACGAAAGGAATAATACTATGTATGCACGCTTCCATCAAAGCATGTATTCACGCGTTGGTTCATAAATTAATGAAGCAATGAGCGTATACATATTTATGATGTGAACCGCAATTTTATGCTCTCCAAGTTGAGCACTTACATGACATGACATGACATGACATGACTTACATGAGATGTTTACATATTTTTGGAGCCTTGGCAATGTATAAATTTCTGCTTCTGACTGTACATATTTTTTTTTTTAATTTATGTTATAAACTAGCGCTTGAACGCAATCCTGCCTGATGGTAAGCAGTGACGCAATCGTTGATGGTAAAGCGCACTAGTTTATTAAGAGCCTATTCACTCTAGCCTTGAAGACACTCAAATTGTAGTTCGACGGAAACACCGCCGCTGGCAAATTGTTCCAGTCCCTCGATGTACGCGGTATAAAGGAGGAGGCGAAACGCTTCGTCCGGATCGAAGTGGTGTTAACAACGTAAGGGTGGAAACCAGCCGTACGACGGGTCGTCCGCAGGTGGAACGGAGATGGGGGAATTAAATCATGCAATTCCATCGCACACGCCCCGAAATGCATCCTATAGAACACCGAAAGGCTGGCTACAACAGCCATGTTTTTAATCGCGTCTAAACTGTCTATGGAGCACTGATACGACAAAACTAATATTTTCTCTTCTGTCATTTTCTTAATGAAATAAAAAGAAAAAAATGCACTGAACTTTTCAGAATCCAAATGGATCCGTCCATAATGCGCCGGCGACACTGGCAGACAACAATAATCAAGAAGCCAATTGCAGAGTGGATAACTAACTTTTTTTTGGAGTTTACTCCTTAAGAATCGATTTTTATATACAATATGTAAAGAAAACCCTGTCCGATCCGTGAAGGTATTGTTAGGTATCGTTAACTGATTCTAATAATGCCTACAAAGCCGGGCTAAACTTAAAATAAAATCCCCCAAAAAAAATAAATATTATTTCGAAAAAGCGAGGTAACTTAATGCATGTGCGGTAGGCAACCCGATAGCCCCGCCCCCCTTCACCCGCGCATGTATGCGCGGGTGAAGGGGGGCGGGGCATGCGGCACGTGGTCGCATCGCTATTCGCTCTGTCACAAATGGTGTTGTCAGTTTTTAAAAATTACTAAATTTCGGGGAAATTGGAATTAATACCCGGGAAAAAAAGATTATTTCAAAATTCATTATTATTGTTACTGTGATGATTATGTAAAATTTTATATTATATTTGGTCAAGTGTTTACCTAACCTTTATTATCCTTATGGGTCGGACAGGGTTTTCTTTACATATTGTATAAGGCGCCCGGTATGAGAAAAATCCGAGGGGTAAAACCTACTAACGAGTAACGAATTTTAAGCGTTACTATTTTAGTGCGCACCTTTGGTGCGCAACTTTCTAATCTAAAAAAGTGGCATAATTATCTTTTTACAACTATATTTTGTTAGTTATTAAGATAATGTTATATTAAAAAAAATATATATAATAATTTTAAAAAAATGTTTATAAAAAAAAATATTATCAACTTTCTTAAAATTGGTTAAAATTTTCATAAATACGCATTTATAATTTTTTTAATTTTTTATGATTTATTTTATAAATAATTTTTAAAATAATAATTTTTTTTTTTTCTGGTACTTAAGGAGTAAACTCCAGTCGTGCGTCGGAGCTGACACACACACTTTTTTTTTGTTTCAGAACCTGATCAGGCACTGTCAGATTTGTCGAAATTAATCCCAACGACCATTACCTTTATGGCTGGGGTCTTCATGTTTGCTGGTTTGCTGTTGGTTATTGCAACTTTTACGGTAATTGTGCATAATTATCCCTGTAATCTGATCACCAGTCTTATGATGACGATATACCTACTCCTAGAATTCTTCTACGAGTTGGGCACTTTAAGAAATATTTATATATCAGTTCCTGATGTATAGCTAGGAGACGGTAAACTATGAAGTCATTCCGAAATACAAAAAGTGTGTGTATTTTGTACACGGACTTATTTTAAGACACAGGACTAATTTCTGTAAGAGGTATGTAATCACAATGTGTGATTACAGAAATTAGTCCTATGTCTCAGGAGTAGGAACATTTTTTTTTAAATATTTATAAACTAGCGCTTAATTGCAATTCCGCCTGATGGTAAGCAGTGATGCAATCTTTGATGGTAAAATTATTAAGCTAGTTTATCAAGCCCAATCACTTAAAAAAAACTTAGTGAATAGGAAGGAAGACGGCAGTTGAGCGAGGTGGTGCAATGTTAAACCCAACAACACGACCAACGATGCTGCGCCAGAGGGAGATAGATGTGGAGACCCTCCACGACCAAACTCCCGACACAACAACATTTGACACAACTGCTCAGACCCGTCCTCCGTACGGCTTCACCAGACATCTATTCTTCAGAATTGTATTGTGATATGAATATTATTCTTTAATTTTTCTTCGTACTTTCTGATTATGCTGTAAAATGAATTTTTATTTTTACTTGCAGGACCAAGAAGGGTTTGCCCAAATGTTCGTGTGGCTTGTATTTATAAATATAGTTATCGGGTTTGCCCTTGTCGCGGCGATCGCTTTCGAGTGTGTTTGGGTTGGGACTAAGTGCTTGCTCGGCAATATGGACTGGTTGTCGTCAACAATCGTACTTTTAGGAATCATATGTTATTTGTTAGGTAAGATATTTTAATTATTTCTGAACTAAAATCTGATATCTAATTATGACTTCTAGTTAATACTTTGTTTTATCCTAAAACCCCCTCTTATCTTAAAGAACGTTTCAAGTTCCTTCATGACACACTTAATAGATATCTGAGGTCATCGGAAAACCTCATATTAGACATGCTAATGCATTCCACTAGTTTTTACGCTAAATCCTTTACTGTACAAGCAGTTCGGCCATGGAATGACTTGCACGGGCAAGTCGTCCGTGAGGCGTGCTCAAACACTGTCCACTTTTAAAACCATGACAAAAAAAGCCCTTTCTCTCTCTTTAAACATGTCATTATATTTTATTTGCTCTTGTATGATGTTTATTATTTAGATGTATATATTTATTAGACTAGTATGATACACTTAACGTACATATTTATTATATAATCTATGTAAATAGTACAATGTAGACTATTTACATTATTTCTCTCTCCATCCCCTTAGTATTCCATCCAAAGGTTGTCTGTAAAAGATCGCTCTTAGCGATAAGCCCGCCCATTGTGTCACCCTTTGTAAAATCTTTATATTTATGTTTCTATAATCTATATATATACTAGCGGACCCGGCAGACGTTGTCCTGCATTTGATATTTCAAGCGATTATGGTATTAAAAAGTATGAAAGGAAAGATCAATAATATTATTATTATTCAGTGGCAAGTGTTGTTAGGTAATTTGGTTCCCTTCAAAATGGTTGAGCTAAGTGGGGCTAATGCTCGCGTCATGCTCGTGAACGGGCCCCCGTTCCAGTTCGTCAGTGCAGACTGGTCATCTCTTAGCTGCCAGTGGGCTTAATTAATTTTCTATCTTTTCATTGATTTTTATAATTATACATTGTGCTCACATGATAGAAGCAACAGAAATATGTAATGAAGATATGTAATCCATATTATGGTTTTTGAAGAGTGTTCATGGAGTCTCTTGCACGTTTTTCTCCATAGAGATCTACGCTTTGGAAGGTGCTATATAGCTTCACTTTTCTTGGACTGACCGACATTGACTATTCAAAAGTACCAACTGTTGGTTAATTTGAAATAAACAATTTTTATTTTGATTTTTTGATTTTGATTCTTTATTTTGAAACAACATCAATTTTTCGAAAACAATTCGTTATAATCAATAATTGCACGAAAAACTTGTTAAGATGCGACGAATGTTTTACAATAACCGCTGAAACCTTCAAGTTTTGCATCAAATGCGGTCACAATTTGAGCCAAATAATACGAATTAGTAGGGCTAAGGAACAAAAAAATCGAGTGAAGAAACTACTTGTTAAAACGGAAATACATCTCAACAATCTCACCATCATCTTCTGAGGGAATAACATTTTCAGAGCTTAATTTAACTGCCGAAGAACTAAACGATTTAAATGAGGTAAAAAAAGTCAGGAGCGCAACATCGGCAATATTCTGGTTCAGCCAGACTTGTCCGAGTCACCGAGGCCTGCCGCCACGCTGTCAAGTTCGGCGAGCCAAGTTAAGACATCATCAGCAAGCCGGGTTCGCCTGTGATGTTTGATTAATTACTATATGTTGCCAGAGTGATTAATATAGTCTAGGTATAATAAAAAAAATGTATCAAATTAAAAAAAAAATCGTACAAATCGGTCCACCCGTACAGTTGCAGTATAGATAAATAACCTAAATACCGACTACAGCGCCATCTGCCGAATTGTTTTTTGTGAATGTAAATTTTCCAGTAAAATGTATAAACAAAAATTCATTCAAATCGATCCAGCCGTAAGGGATAAATAACATAGATACCGACTGCAGTGCCATCTGCCGGGCTGATTTGTGAATTTAAACGATCCCGGGCGTCACCCAAACGCAAACAAAAAAAATCATTCAAATCAGTCCAGCCGTTTAGGTGCAGTAGGTATAGATAAATAACCTACATACGACTTGAATGTAAAAACAAAAATTCATTCAAATCAGTTCAGCCGTTTACGATAAATAACCTAGACACGACTGCAGCGCCATCTGCCGGACTGATTTGTGAATCTAAACAATCCAGGGCGTCACCTAAACGCATAAAAAAATCATTCAAATCGGACCAGCGCTTTAGGAGGACTTCAGTGGCGTACACACGTACAGCAGATTAAGGAATATACCCACGGAAAGCATTGTCATCTACATTTTGTAACAAATATATCACCACACCTCTCTCTACCCCTAGAGCTCTTGTTTCAGTCTCTTAAAGTTAAATCAAAAATTTAAAATATTTATTTATTTCAAATTTTTTTTCTTTTAGTTCTTAAGTACAATTTTAATTAAATAAAAAAATATATATTTATTTTTATTTTTTCCCCTTTCAATTCTTTTATACAATTTTCTTTTTAAGTAACTCCAAAAACCAAAAAAAAAACTATAAACTTGTCTAAAAACAAAAAAAGAAGTACTTGAGTCTGCCTGGGTTTGAACCGAGGAACACCAGCCATCGCGAGTAGAACCATACCTCTATCAACCACGCCACAGCCGCAATGTCAAACCGCGCGAAATTAGCGCCCATATTATGCGTGAAATATTGCGAAAGAGAAAACTCGAAAACATGCGCTTCCGCAGACATAAGACTGAGCTAGATCGATTTCTCGTCCCCGAAAACCCCACATATCAAATTTTAGCGAAATCGTTAGGGCCGTTTCCGAGATCACATGCTTTTTCAAGCAATCAGCGCCATCTGCCGGGCTGATTTGTGAATCTAAACGATCCAGGGCGCCACTCAAACGCATACAGAAAAAATCATTGAAATCGGTTAAGCCGTTTAGGAGGAGTTCAATGACATACACACGTACAGTAGAATTATATATATAAAGATATATTTTTTATCTATATTATAAACTAGCGCTTGACCGCAATCCCGCCTGACGGTAAGCAGTGACGCAATCGTTGATGGTAAAGCGCACTAGTTTATTAAGAGCCTATTCACTCTAGCCTTGAAGACACTCAAATTGTAGTCCGACGGAAACACCGCCGCTGGCAAACTATTCCAGTCCCTCGGTGTACGCGGTATAAAGGAGGAGGCGAAACGCTTCGTCCGGATCGTAGTGGTGTTAACAACGTAAGGGTGGAAACCAGCCGTACGACGGGTCGTCCGCTGGTGGAACGGAGATGGGGGAATTAAATCATGCAATTCCCTCGCACACTCCCAGAAATGCATCCTATAGAACACCGAAAGGCTGGCTACTCTACGCCTGTGCTCTAGGCTTTGGAGACCAACTCGAGTTAGATCAGGGTCACCAATCAGCCTCTTTGCACGTCTCTCCACTGAATCCAAAGTGGCCAGGTGACACTTGGCAGCACCAGCCCAAATGTGGCTGCAAACACGAACGGACCTGTGCTTTGTATAACATTAGAAGCTGCCCAGGTGTGAAGCACTGCCGGACCTTTGCGATAACGCCAAGTTTCTTGGCAGCCACCTTAGCCTTGGACCCAACGAACCGCCCAAAGTTAAGGCCCGAGGAAATCTCAACTCCCAAAAGCTGAAGGCGGTCGGAACACTCCAAGGACACATTCCGAAAAGTAGGAGCCAAGGTGATCGGGCTCCTTTTGGCGGTGAAAAGACACGCCTGTGTTTTGGCGGCATTGAATGCTACAAGATTGGCATTGCCCCATTCCGAGACTGCCTGCAGTGCAACACTCGTTCGCTCAACCATGGCCTCTCTTTCGGACCGGATTGATTCCCTACTAGCCCGAGCACCCGGCAGGTATCTCTCTACAACTGTGCTGTCATCTGCATACCCATAGATACCAGGCATCAGCAGATCGTTAATATGCAGCAGGAACAGAGTTGCAGAGAGAACAGACCCCTGAGGAACACCGGCATTAGTTGACATGGGCTAAGAAGAGCATCCATCGACAACAACTCGGAGGGACCGTTCAGTCAGGAAGTCTTTTACCCAGCCAGTCAGGCTAGGGGAAATGCCGTACGCTGGAAGCTTACTCAAAAGGCCAGCGTGCCATACCCATATGTTGTACATAATAAAGAGTATTCTATTCTATTCTATTTAAACTGAAGCGAGTGAGTGAAACTGGTTCACATTAATTGTTCAACTTGTTTGTATGTAGGTCTTCGAACAAGCAACAACAACTGGCTAAAATAATAACAGCCGCTCAGGTCGCTAGGCTACGCTTATGCAAGCGTTAAGCTACGATTGCCGCGGTTGGTCTGTGAATGGGTGACCATTTTTACATACCGAGACCTCCGTGCCTGAAAGCATATTATGCCGTTGGTTCCGGCTGTCATTTGTAGATGTTTAACAGTCGTTGCTGATTGTCAGAAGTCCGAAAGTCTGACCACCAGACTAAGTGTCGGGACACATCAGCGGAACGTACAGCGCCGAAAGCTCAGCGGCTGAAGTGTAAGTCGCAATATTCAGTTGTTATGACAAACTAAACGGTCAGCACGCGGCGGCTTGTTCAGCGCGCTACGCGATGGAAATTTACGTGGCATCATCGTCAGTCTGTCTGTGTCGACATTTTATTGTATGCGGTTTTTGTGAGCACAATGTACGAATGTGCTGTAAGGCATTTATTTGTTGGGTTAGTCATTTTTATTAACGTGATTGTGCTCTGGCTGTTGAGAGTATGTCGTGCTCACTCAAATGTCTCGCTGATGGTGGCGTGTGTGTTGGGTTATTGGGTTCCCTTCAATATGGTTGAGCTGAATGATGCTGATCCATACGTCATGTTCGTGAACGGACGCCGTCAGTGGGGACTGGTCATCTCTTAGCTGCCATGGCGTATTTTAATTTCTGAATTGTTTTTTGTGTGTTTTCTATGGACGCTCTCAGCGTACAATATGTTTCTGCATCGTTCTCACACGGTTGATTTCAACAAATATTGTTGAGATGTAATCAAATATTTGTAACAATAGCTTGAAAATTTAAAAGAGTGTCCATGGAGTTTCTTGCCCGTTCTTCTCCATAGGTATCTACTCTTTGGAATGGGCGACTAGCTTCATCTTATTGACTGACCGACCTTCTGACAATTCAAAAGTGCCTGTAACTGGTTTATTGGAAATAAATAATTTGATTTGATTTGTGACGTACCTGAATTGCCCAGAAAAATGGATTTATTTATTTATTTAAATATTCTTTATTGTACACCAAACAAATATCGAACAAAAACAATCAACACAAAAAACATACAATGGGCGGCCTTATCGCTAATGCGATCTCTTCCAGGCAATCAAAGAATGGACAGATTCTTCCGAACCACAAATGGGACTGTCGTTGGTGCAAATATTATTACTACAATATACTAAGATAGATACACAAATACATACATATACATAAATAAATACACAGATATTGAACACAACAAGTTAACAAATAAATTAGCGAAAAAGTTGGAAGGATTTAGGTAATTAGAATATTAGCTATATAGGGCCACGCGCGCGTTTCACAACACACGCCGAACGTTCAGCTACGCCCGCCGAACTTTCGGTCGCGCAACTAAGTGTCGCTTGCTATGCAAAATACATTAAATGCATTTTAGCTGAAAAAACCGCCCGAAGTAAAGTTAGGCCCTATGCTGAACCCGGCGTAATATGGGCTGATGTGTCATAGAGTACTTGAAATACACTGCGAGCGTATTTAGCCGAACTTTCAGCGCCGTACGTTCCGCAGATGTGTCGCGAGACTAAGAGCAACGAAGGGATATCGTATTAGCTAGTAACTTGGTTGTGGAGGTCAGATAGGCCGCCGCTCCATATAAAAAATTGGTATTCAGCTGAATCCGGTTAGACTGGAAGCTGACCTTAACATTGTTGGGAAAAGGCTCTTTTTTATATAATTATAAACTAGTGCTTGACCACAATCCTGCCTGATGGTAAGCAGTGATGCAATCGTTGATGGTAAAGCACACTAGTTTATTAAGAGCATATTCACTGAAAAAAAATCTTGGTGAATAGGAAGGAAGACGGCAGCTGAGCGAGGTGGTGCAATGTTAAACCAAACAACACGACCAACAATGTTGCGCCAGAGGGAGATTGGTCTGGAGACCCACCACGACCAAACTCCCGACACAACAACATTTGGCGCATCGTACCCTGCACACATCGCAATATAACTGTTCAGATCCGTTCTCCGTACGGCTTCACCAGCCTATACAGATCAAGCGTAACTTCCTTGCCACGCTCGCTCGCTTTACTTTGACCAGTGCTTAAGGTCGTTTGTTGCTTGTTGCCGTACTCGTTGCTGGTGACGGTAAACAAATACTATAGGAGTATTATTTTTGGTTCGTAATATAATAAGTATTGCAGTGGTGTTTAGTCTTATTTCATAAATTTTCTGAAAATAATTATTAGTATCTAAGTAATGTTCAATCCTAAACGTCCACCCTTCGCCACTTCCTAGTTCTTTCGCTGAAGAAGTGGCGGAACAAACTCCACAGCAGCACAGTTGTCTGTTAATTAAAAAAAAACACATGACTTTCTACAATACTAGCTGCCGCCAGCGACTTGTTCGTGGGAGTTAGTTATGCTCCGCTCTATTGGTCGTAGCGTGATGTTATATAGCCTAAAGCCTTCCTGGATTAATGGTCTATCCAACGCAAAAAGAATTTTTCAAATCGGACCAGTAGTTCCCGAGATTAGCGCGAACATACAAACAAACTCTTCAGCTTTATATACAGTATGTTAACTAACAGAGGGCGTTCCCGTTAACCCGAAATAGTATAGCATACATACAGGCTAAAAAAAATATTTCCATTCGAAAACAAAATGTTTTAAAATTTTTTCCAATAAGAAAATATTCAATAAAAATTTTAAATTGACATGTAAAAGAAACACACTGTACACGCGAACATGAAAGACGGCAACGTCGCAATTTATTTATACATGACGACTACTATTTTGATTTAAAACAGGAGGTTTCAAATTTATTTCCAATTAGAATTTTTTTTTATTCGGATTTTTTATGCTTATTTTTCTATGCTGATATTTTTATTTTAATCTATTAATGATATATATTAACGAGTTTAAGGGAACGCCCTCTGTTATTTAACATACTGTATTAGTATAGATATGTATAATACACACATCAAAAGTGTCTAGGGATCAACATATATTTTTGCAATAACTTTTCTCCTGATTGATATTAATTAAAATTTTCTTTAAGGATTCATCAAATAAAGTGTTTTCGTTTGTCACAGTAACGATAAACCAAGTCACCTTTGCATTAATAAAGAAATTTGCCATTTTCCTAATAAAGGGATATTTGACATTTGAACCACTAACACAAAAGTTCGAAAAAAAGACTGAAATAACAGTTTTCTCTAAAATTTTATTGGGTAACTTAAACAATTAATAATCCGTGTTTCTACCGCGAACACTAACAACACAAGAACATCGGTTTGGCATACTCAAAATGAGTTCATCCAAATCACGCTGTGGAATGGCCGCCCATGTTCGTTGCAACAACAAAAAAAGGTCTTCTTGCGACTGGATACCCTCCATATTCGGCAGAGCTCTTCTCTGTAGCATATCCCATGCATGCTCAATCGGGTTCAAGTCTGGCGACTGAGCAGGCCAGGGCAGGACATTGATGTTAGCTGCGGCGAGAGTCTGTCTTACAACTCTTGCGGTGTGCGGTCGTGCATTATCATGCATTAACTGAAATAAGGGACCGATTTGCACTTGTAGAGGAACGATGACGTCTGATACAATCGTTTCAGCATAAATTTGAGCGTTGAGGTTGCCTCTGATCCAAATCAACTCAGTTCTTCCGCCGATCCAAATACCCGCCCATACCATGATGGTTCCACCACTATAAGGATGGACTTCCTGGCAGGATTTTAATCGCTGTTGGCGTCCAGGGGTTCTCCAGTGTCGTATACGTCTTGTATCCGGTCTCATACCAAAACGAGACTCATCAGAAAAGCACACGAAACGCCATTGTTCTTCTGCCCAATTTCTGTGTTCAAGAGCCCATTGATATCGAATCCTACGATTGTGCATTGCTATAGGTGGTACCCGTAGCGGTCTTCGGGAATGAAGGTTCACTTCATGCAAGCGGTTTCTGACTGTTTGGTCGCTAATTAAGTTCCCTGAAGAGTGATGAAGCCTCACGGCTAACATCATGGCGGTTATTGTTGGAGCTCTTCGAGTTAAGATTTGAATGTATCGGTCTTGTCTCCGTGTGGTGCAGCGATACCGTCCTCCATGGCGCTCAGCCACGGTACCAGTGCTTCGGTAACGTGTCCAAAGTCGACTGATAACACTCTGACTTGTATTCAGAGCTAAAGCCACAGTACGTTGCCGGGAACCAGCTTCTATCATTCCCACGGCTCTGAGCATTTCTTCCCTGCTTAAATGACGTCGCCGCTCCATAATAACGTTGGTTTTAATCAGTAGTAGGGAAACAGTAGCACTAATAATGTCTTCAATGCGTTGTATGTTTTTATAGGGAAAATATTGACAGCTGATTTTCATCTTTTACTCGAATTTGATTCACAGTTCCTGATTCAAATTATGAAATGCACCAAAAAGGATCCACATAAATTTATAAAATCATAAATTTATTACAAAGCCACATCTCAATCTCAAGAAATCCGCATAAAAATGCTTGATCCCTAGACACTTTTGATGTGTGTAGTAACACAGGAAATTAAATCAAATTAAGTAACATATGCCAGCTAGCCATTTCAATATACCAGGAAAGCATTCAGTGTTGTATGTTTTATTTTTATCGTAGGGCGTCACTCTTCTTCATCTTCCAGTGCCTCTTCAATCCTGTAGGTTGGCCGTCAGCTTCATGTACTTGGTCTTGTCCACGCGAGTCGGAACAGTTTTTCGACGGAAGTAATGCTGGTCTCTTCCCTAATGTTTCGCAATCACGATTTTCTCTTTCGTAAATTTCACATAAAGCTCCGAGTCGGGTTACTGATGTGCTACATATGGCCTGTTGTCATGTACAGCTGGCATTTGAAATGTGGTGCTACCGTCGTATGCTGCTCCTAAGCTGGACCCTTATAGTCAGAAACAACACCGTCCTTTAGCGCGTTCAAATGCCTCGAAAGTAGTTGGCCGCCATAAAAGAAAAAACGCAAAATAGAATATCTCGGCCACGTGCTCCGACACGATAGACATGCGCTACTCCAACTGATTGTGATGGGAAAGGTAGAAGGGAAGAGGCTCGCTGGACGAAAGAGAAAACCGGGACGTAATTAACGAAAGTAAAATTAATATTATATTATAATTTTAATTAATGTTGGCGTGGTTTTGAAAGTTCAAAACTTGGTTTTAAAAGGTTTAATTAAAGAAACGATTTTCTGTACAGACTAATTAAGTTGAGAATAAATGTCGTAATTGTAGCATAATTACGTATATTGCTTAATGACATTGCTTAGCAGAGCGAGCAGCTCAATGTCAAGCGTCGTGGAAAACCTTGAGGGAGGACTTTGACCAGCAGTGGACTTTTATAGGCCGAAGAAGAAGAGTTATCATTCCAATTAATGTTATGCATTGCCACTATTGATTATAGTGACCTATCAATAAGCTCCCTTCACCTTTTTACGGTGAGTTTTTTCGGCGTGTTTATTAAAATGCGTAAATTTTTCTTTTGTTTCAGTATGGTACTACTTCTGCAGCGTGGCAAACAGTTATGTCCTAAACGCATACGCTTAACGTTTTTAGATCCAACCTAATATCGACCTACCATAATCTGTTATTAATGAGTTTTTTTTTTGTTTTTTAAAGGTAATCTCCTCATTTTAATGATTGGATGATGGTTGGTCGATGTCGGGTCGGATCGTGGACTATGAATACGGCGGTTTCGCACAAATCAATGCTTTTCGGGTTTCCAAAGTAACCTAGTGGCAAGTCTGATATATATTTCAATTGGCATTATGACATCAAAGACAGTGTTCCTCAATTAGTGTAAGGACGACAACAGGTCAAGCTACCCCAAATTGCCAAATATTCCCAATCAACCTTGAGCCTTAATGCTTTAAGGATAAAGTTGAAAATCTAATAAAGAAATTTGTCAGATTGTAGTAGCTTGACGTGCTGTCATCTGTACTAGAAGGCATAAAGATATTTTGAGTGATTTTTTCCTGTCAAATATATTTATTTTGACAATAGTTTCATGTTTTATTTATAGTTCAGGTATTCTCTAGTTTTGAAGTGTTAACGAAACCTTGTTACTAAGTTTGTTATCGTTGTCTGTCCGTTGTTGGTCTGCTTGTTAGCGAGCTTTTTTGCTGTCCTCCGTACGGCGTCACCAGGCATCATGCCGGAACACGACGAATCGCTTGGCGGCAAGACTTTGTCTGGTGGGTGGTAACTTCTGCCAGCAGCCGATGTTTTGGCCTACCACCGAGAAAAAGCTGTCACACGAGTCGTTATAACTACTTATGCGATTAAGAAGTTCACAGAGTGTGAACTTCTTCCACTCAAATTATAATACCTTTTTTATCTTTAAATATGATATATATTTATTACTTTTACTTTTATACTATTGTAAAACCTTTCCTTCGTTGAATATCACAGGTTCGCACAAGCACTTAACGAACAGACTACCGACACGTCTACTCTCGCCTGTGGCTCTCGTAAGAATGACCGACGTGGTGCGTTCGAGACCGTGCTCTCTGTCTGACAGTGACAGTGTTGTCTGTGGTTAATGATAAAACGCATACACTACAACTATTAATATTTAAAAAACTTTATTTTATTCCTCTATTTTGCATGTAGAGACGACAGCGACAGAAACAATTAGCCCACACACCAGGCCTCACATATCAGGTTCAGTTGAAAACCAGCGTCAGGCACTAGTTGTCTGGCATTTTTGCTGAACTGAGCCTTTTTGGCGCAGCCGGGAGGCACACATTCCTGCTAGGTTTTCTACATTAATTTGTTTTATCACAATTTACTTTATATTACTATGTTTTACTTTTTAATGTTTGTCTTTATCTGATGTATTGTGTGTCTTTTAGTCTGTGCTAAATAAATGGATTTTCTTTCTTTCGATTAGAATCTCATCCCAACACTTCACTCAAGTGCTCGGCGCTGCTTAACGAAATAGCAGGAATAGGCTTACATTTCAAAAAGATAATAAAAAAACCGGCCAAGTGCGAGTCGGACTCGCACACCGAGGGTTCCGCCGTACAAACGTAGCGGATTACAATTTATGACGTATTACATCAAATTACTTATTTCAAGATTCTGAGTTCACGGGAAGTACCTTGTAGGTTTTGATTCCCTAGCGTATGACGGAAATTCGTCTAAGGTGTCGGTATAAACTGCTGTATCTTTTGATCGCGTTAACTTAGAAGTTTGATTTTTTCACTGCTAAAAGGGACAATAGACCTAGGTATTTGATATAAATTTCAATTTGATACCTTTATTCGTTCGTGAGAAATAAGGTAGTAAGTTTCATTATATCAAAATATTTTTATTATATTAAATAACTAAAAAAATTAGATTTTCGCAATTTTTCCTATATTTGCATTATATGAAAATTTCAAGATGCTGAGTTTACGGGAAGTATCCTGTAGGTTTTGATTCCTTTGCGAGTGTCGAAAATTTGTTGAAAATATCGACATAATCGGCTGTATCTTTTGATTGGCTTGGCTTAGAAGTTTAATATTTTCACAGCTTAAAGGGAAAATAGACCTGAGTATTTCATGTGAATTTCAGCTGGATACATCCACGCGTTCTTGAGATAAAGGGTCTTGACAGACAGACAGACAGACGGACAACAAAGTGATCCTATAAGGGTTCCGTTTTTTCCTTTTGAGGTACGGAACCCTAATAACGAAAAATCGCAAAGTTATTAGCTTGCTATTCTACTTGGTTGTCCCAACAAAAATATAGTCAAAGCTCCGCTCCGGCGAGCGAGCGCGGTGCGTAAACCTCTCGCGTCAACTGCTGTGCGCGCGCAAGTATATGATCTATTGTAACCGCTCGGTAACCATTCTGCAACAATTTCTGAATGTATTTGCGAAAAATATAACGTGGTGTAAAAATGATTGGAATCGATTGAGTTGCTTATTCTGAACAAACTATATTCAGGTTTCACATAAACAAAAAATAACATTGTATAATATCTTTGTGCTAAAAGTCATCCAAGTGCGTTCAGGAGTTTTTGCGTTTAAGAGTAACTAATATCTATTCATCCATTCTTTGAGAACTGATGTAGGTATGATCTAAATCAAATGATGACGATGCAAAAGTTTTGTTCAAGTTCATGGTCCACGTGTTGGGAAAGTGTAATTGTTTAGGTTACGATGGGACTGGCATACGCTATGCGTAAAAGTCCCTATAAATCAATAAAAAAAAGAGGCCTACCACGATTTTTTTTTTTACATATGTTGGCCCATTCTAGAAATTGCTCCTGTATCGTGCGTTTACACAAATTTAAACTCGTATATACAGGCAACCAGACACGGAACAACTACCTGTAAGCCATAAAAATATTTGTCCCGTGCGGGAATCGAACTCGCGACAGGCAGT
>JADWQK010000683.1:0-15365 GCA_017933935.1 Sesamia nonagrioides
AAAACCTCACAAGCAAAAAGACCTTATGGCTCTCCGTGCACTTTTGTCTTCATTAGTGAAGATAATTAACTTGTTCAAATTCTCGTGAGCTATTATTCTTCTCACTTCTTGTTCAAAACGATGTTGTAGCTCGTTTTTTACCTACTTCGTGCTTTGTGCACTGCCCAATTGATTTCGTGACAAACGCGACTGCTGAGCATTTTTAGTTCCTGAATTCGATTACGAGCCATGTCGGGCTAGATGTTTTCCGATTTTTCCATTAGGAATTAACAAATCCTGAGTCAGCTGTGTGTAATGAAATCATTTATTAAGCAAGTAGGATCACTGATTACTTTTACGTCATGTTTTTTTGTGTTACGCCCGTGCCTCGAAAAGGAGGAAGTTATGCCCTTGGTACTGCGCATGATTTCTCATCGGACATGTCGGATTGCGGTCCCATCGAACTAGGAGCGAAGCGAAGTGAGAATGCACCTGTGTCTGCGCATACACTTGTACACTTTATCTCTCGTTCCGTTGAGATTGGCGAAAAAACAGTACAAAAAAGTCATAGGTAATAGCATCATTCTTAGTCGAGCGAGTGTTATGTACTATGGTTTTATGGTATGGGTTTTTTGCTGCATTCATGGGTATGTTAAATCAAAATGCTGTTTTGCGAGATTCATCATATGATTCCTATCATCCTTCGGAGTATCTTTTTTTTATAAATTATCTAATGATACACCGCAATCCCGCCTGATGGCAAGCACTGATGCAATCGTTGATGGTAAAGCGCGCTAGATTATTATGCGCTATTTGTCGGAGTAAGTCACTTTTAACACGTAAATCACGAACTAATGGTGTATTTCGTGATTTAGTCGAAAGCCTCTTCGGTGTTAGAAACATAAGAAACTCACGCCTTCTTCCCATACAGGTAGGCAGAAACTACAGAACTGAAGGGCAGTCACACAAATTGAATGTAAAAGAAGAGTTGTGAAAATGGGCTAAGACAAAATCCGCAGACTTTGGATAAACGAGTAATACAAATCATAGTTTCTCAATCTCATGTTTACAAATACGTGCTTAGGAGCGCGTTAAGCTTTTCCAAACAAATTAACGTATTCACTAATTTTATATTTGAATTTTATTAGTATTTAGACTGGTAGTGGCATCTGTTGAGAATTATTTGAACTCCATAAAAGTAAAATTTCACACAGAAGAAACACTTAGGTTTTGTGTTACAATGATGAAAATAGAAGAAATATCTATAGCTACAATCAGGCATATACAGCTTAGTCATACTCATAAGTTTAACGTCAAAAAATAATAAAGTCTCCTTGCTGAGCAGAGAAACTTGCTACTGAATTGAGTTAGCTTATGGCCCATAGGTCCAGTTTGAGAAACATTACATTCTTTCTAACAATAGTTCTCCAACCGGATCAATACCATACATTGCTTTGGACAGGATTAAAGATAATATATCCGCAATTTTTACCAACAACATTTCTCTGACTAAGCAAATCAATCTTCATCCATCATAAACATCTGACTATAGAGCACCGATAGCAGACACATTCTTCATGTAGAAAAGAAAAACAATGTTTTGTAAACTGTTAAATCATTCAAATTATCGATTAACTTACCCATTTTCTGACAAATTCACTCAAATTTCACTTACAATAACTTTATACACTGAAAAACATCACCACAAACATTACACATTGGTAGCCATTTTGGTTTTCAGACAAATTGTTACCATAACGAAAAAAATATTTTCGGATCCACATAGCCGTACTCATCGTAAGTTAATCACTTTTAGGCTAAATCTTTTATGTGTACGATACATGTTTTCAACATTTGTATAACCATATATGTAATATGTTTGCCCATATGTGTAATATGTTTTAAGAGTAGGAGAAGACCAAAGAAACGATGGATGGAATGTGTGAAGGATGATATGGCTAAGAAGGGGGTGACTGCCGAGATGGCTTCTGATAGGGATGTATGGAAGAAAAAGACATATTGCGCCGACCCCAAATAAATTGGGACAAGGGCAGGAGAATGATGATGATGTTGTCATCAACGTTGATGAAATTATAACTTGAATAGTTTAACATCTCAGCAATAGTCTAAATAAAACTATTTCAAAGATAAAATTAAAATCACCAAAATATCTTACGGTAAATGATTAAAATAAGGTTTAGATTTTGTCCGGATATTTCTTAATAACATTTGTGCTGAAAATTATAAATAAAAATTATTTTAAAAATTGTGAACAATTTAAAAGGCGACTTGGAAACTGACTAAATACGTTATCTGTGCAAACTCTAAAAGTTGCCATAAACACGATTGTTTTTCTTTTCCTGTTAACAGCTGTCAAATAGGTTGGGATTTGTGTGATATGAAAATAATTTAATAAAATCAATCTCAATCTCATGATAATTCAAAGATATTTCAAATAAACCTAGTGATTTAAATAGTGGGAGGCGTGTTACTTATAATTTCTTTCATATTTCAGCTCCAAAATGGTACAGCGGCTTACGTTTAGACGACGTTTGTCGTACAATACTAAATCAAACCAAAGGAGAATGTGAGTATTTTGTAAAATATATTACTAAAGATATTATAGTTGAAACGGAATAATTACATGATCCAATTAATAGTAAAGTATTTATCAATTGTACTAAAATCTTATTTACCAGTTAACCTCAAAATTGTACCGAAGTGTTGTCTGACAACACCTATTGTCAGACCATCTAGCGTTTCTCTTTATAGTCTAGCATTTATTATTGACTGCCTATCTAAATTGCAGCAATGTTTTTTTATTACACATAAAAATTATTATGATTAGTACTTGTTCCTTGACCGAAATACTATCATACATGCTGTAGTCTACATGCTCTTAGCTTTTAGTAATTCCAACTTCACGATAAAATCTCTTAAAACTTTCCTAGAGCTCACTTTCTCAATTACAATAGAGTTGCTGTTTGCATATTGATATTTAGTCCCAAGTTGCTAATTAGTTTTATATTACCTAAAGCACATCTGTAATTTAGCCGTGTGTACTTGCTACCATATCATGTCTTAATAGCTGGTCAAACTATAATAGAAAGTAGATTGAGTTAGGAGTTTGGTACCTATGTTGAGTTAGTTTCATCATTATCATCGTCCCACTACTGGGCGCAGGCCTCCTTTCATACAGAGAAGGATTGAGCATTAGCACCACACTTGCTCAATGCGGGTTGGCGATTTCAGACTTCCAAGTCCAGGTTTCCTCAAGATGTTTTCCTTTACCTTAAGTCATTAGTGTCCAAGATATACTTAGAATGTACATATAACTTTAGAAAAGTTACATTGATACTTGCCTGACCTGGAATTGAACCCGTACACTCATACTTGAGAGGCTGGTGTTTTAACCACTAGGCCACCATGACTGACGAACTGAGTTAGTTTACCTACATTTTATTCTGGATATAAGCCTGTGTGTGGGTAGGTGCCCGACAACGTTGGCCAACAACCTGGTGAAGGTCGCGTGAAACTGCTGGATGCGGGAGGTGCAAGACCGGTTGTCGTGGAGAACCTTCGGGGAGGCCTATGTCCAGCAGTGGACCTCTTTCGGCTGAAATGATGATGATGAAACAATAGACCTAAACACTGCTAGCTTATTTTCACTTGCCAATAAGCCAAATGTTTATATAATTACAGAGTAAGGACTCCAGGTGGCCGTTTGGTCTACCAGTATGTGAAGAAGCCTAAGAAGATCCCGAGATGTGGACAGTGCAAGAGCAAGTTGCGTGGTATCCAGCCAGCCAGGCCTGCTGAGCGTTCTCGTCTTTGCTACCGGAAGAAAACTGTCAAGCGTGTCTATGGAGGTAGACAGTTAGAAATATTATTTCATCATCCTACTATGGACAAAATCTCAATTTTTATGGAGCTACAATAGTTTTTCCTCCATTTCCTATATTCATGCATCTTGTACACACTCCACCCATAGTTTCAGTAATCATTTATTTACAATAAACAAACTACAACTTTTATTTTTAGGTGTGCTGTGCCACAAGTGCGTCAAGCAACGCATTGTCAGAGCTTTCCTCATTGAAGAGCAGAAGATCGTCAAGGTCCTCAAAGCGCAACAGGCCGGCGCAAAGAGTGGAGGCAACGCTGGAGGAGGCGGCGGCGGCAGCAAAAAATCAGCAAAGTAAATGTTAAGCTAAAAATATAAAGGGAAAATCTATTCTGTGGTTTCATTTAGTGTCCTCTAGAAAAAAACTAGAAAACTGTATAGGTATGTAATAGTTTTAGTACTTAATCAACTATCCATACTAATATTATAAATGCGAAAGAACTCTGTCTGTCGGGTCTGTCTGTCTGTTACGCTTTCCCGCTTAAACCTCTCAACCGATTTTAATGAAATTTGGCACAGACAATCTTTAGACCCTGAGAAAGAACATAGGCTACCTTTTAGCCCGGAAAAATTTGATGTTCCCGAGGGAAATCTAAAAAGCGTGATATAACCGAACTCCACGCGGGCGGAAAGCTAGTAGCATTATACATTAATATTTGCGATCACATACTACCTAAAAGATACTATGTTTTGTGATAAATGTAAGTTTAGGGAAAAATGGTGGCATCACAGAGTTTAGTAAACATTAATACATCTTATTATTTCAATTTCATTAAGGACAATAATAATTATCTATTTTAGAAATTGACCCCAATTCTCTTGGTCTCAAACTAAATTTAATTTCAGTGCATCTTTCTATTTTATTATAGAAAGGACAAAATATAGTTCAGTCCACGGTTTACGTGCCTATATTTAAAAAATTTTAGACGCCATGTTTTTAATCACGTCTAAACTGTTGAGAGGACTAAACTAACATAATATTATCTCCTATTCTTAATGAAATAGAAAAAGATGCATAGACATAAAATTTGTTTTTTTCGTTTGTGAGCAAGAGAGTCTGCGCCATTGTCACCCATAAAATTATATTAAAATTCAGCAAAGAAAATAAAACTTGTACAAGAACACAAAACAACTGGTACCACTGCATTAGTTTCTGGGCCCTATCTTAGTTTGACAGGATTACACTGTCCTTTTCAATCTTTTTTTTTTTAAACAATGCACTGAACTTAAATTAAGAGAATCGGCGCCTTTAAATATAATTAGTAGGTAATAGGTATATGAAGTCCGACTCTTCCTCAGCCTATAGATGTCCACTGCTGGACAAAGGCCTCCCCCAAGGCTTTCCACGATGACCGGTCTTGTGCTGCCCGCATCCATCGGCTTCCCGCGACCTTCACCAGGTCCTTGGTCCACCTTGTTGGGGGCCTCCCTACCATAGAATAAAGAAGGG
This sequence comes from Sesamia nonagrioides, assembly GCA_017933935.1. Classification (NCBI taxonomy): domain Eukaryota; kingdom Metazoa; phylum Arthropoda; class Insecta; order Lepidoptera; family Noctuidae; genus Sesamia; species Sesamia nonagrioides. Next base: position 5,331 of record JADWQK010000683.1, read on the forward strand.
AAGTAGGTTATCTGCGACCCAATCCGCGATTTAATTGCCTACTGTCTTAGGGTTGACGACTGTCCGCGCTTCGTCGGTTACGGTTGTCGCCCAAACCGCTAACAAATATTTATAGACTAAGGTCCGTATTACAGAACGTCACTCAAAACTCAAGCTCTACTTAAGTCTCGTTTCAAGCCATTTGATTGGTTGAAACTAGTTTTAAGTAATGCTTAAGCAGAGATCAATGCTTGAGTTTCCTTCTGTAATACGCACCTAAGAGCTTATGTTTCAATTATTTGCTTAGTATTTAGTTTACATATACTAGTCAGTTTTTTTTTTGTAATTTTTATTTTTAGTTTTGTACACATAAAGAACTATATTTATTTTTATTTTTAATTAATACAAATATAAATAATACAAACATAACATCTATTGAATCACACATTTAATACAAAATTACAAATTAGCTACAGAAAAATACCTACTTTCTTCGGTTTCGACTATTACGAAACGCGTTGTTATTAAACTTTAATGTGTAATATATCCGTATCCTTGTAAATAACTTTTAGAAATATAATTTGAAAAATATAAGTCATTTATTTGTTCATAAATAGACATACCAACTTTGCAGTTAAGTTTATGTGATCATTTTTTAAAAGCTAATGTGCCGAAAAGCCGTGACGCGCGAACCTCGTTCCGTGCTAGCCGCGACTAGCGCAGTCATAGCCTCATAGGCACTCTAATATTGTGTTTAGGTGTGCGTGCGGCGACGCATAGATACTATGGCGCAAACATACAAGCCGCGCGCGGTCCGTTTGTATGAAGATAACGTACTTCCCTCTCTTTATTCTATGTCCCTACGCTGCGTCTTCCAGTACGTGGCCGCCACTCCAGAACCTTACTGCCCCATCGGCCATCGGTTCTACGAGCAATGTACACTGCCACTTAAGTTTACCGACTCGCAGAGCTATGTCGGTGACTTTGGTTCTTCTGCGGATCTCCTCATTTCTCTGAAGTCTGACTATGACCTGGAAAAGGAAGAAAACGGCACATTTCATTCAAAAATGGGTTTCAGGCGAATAGAAGCAACAGAAATATGTAACGAAGACATGTAATCCATATTATGATTTTAAAAGAGTGTACATGGAGTTTCATGCACGTTCTTCTCCATAGAGATCTACGTTTTGGAACATGCAATTTAGAGTGAAGCTAAATTGAATTCCTTGGACTGACCGACATTGACTATTCAAAAGCACCAACTGCTGGTTAATTTGAAATAAACAATTTTGATTTTTCTCCCAAATTCGCCCTACTTTATAAATCATCATCACTGGAGTAGGTACACAGAGTTATTAATTGTCGTTCAAGCGACAATACATTTATTTGTGTGTACTAGGGTTGTATTGTAACGCATCTTCGCCATCAATAACGGAGTCGGCCGTTATTGCGGTAGTTCTGCCAGAAATCGTAGGTACCTTCGTAACTGCCCCCGTCTCCGCAAAATTTTGGCGAAGTTGTAACACTTGTAACGGATGCCAGAAGCCATAGAATACTATAGCGCGAGAATCGACGACTACCGTCGGGCTGCGTTCAATGTACTCAGTGCCATATAATAAAAAGTACTCTGTGACTCAGTATTGCGCGCGAACGATAAGGTCGCGATGTGAAGGCGCTTTGGGGTGGGGTGTGAGCTTGTCAAATGATACACGATAGGATGATTCCCGTCGGGTAAACCTATCTAATTACCTAATAACACCCGACCGATGTCTGCCAACACATATTTTATAAGTATAGGTCTAATACAAATCCAAATCAGTTTCAATCGTGTGGTGGTGGTGACACCTCCTACCAGGCGTTTCCTCCCGCCTTATCTGGAACTGGAATCTCCCGAAACAGCCGTGTCCGGTAAGGACCTGCGGCTGCATCAGGCGGAAGGTAAGGGCGCCGTGGCACCTCCATTATAGTCACTCTTCAAAGAGGGGACACACTGTCGTTATTGTGGCGTGCCCAGCACTGAGTTGCGACAATCGCTCTCTCCATGCTGCCATAAGATCACACTGGAGCTCTATCCGCTGTACCGCGATTTCTCGCGGCAGCGGAGTTATGCCCTGACCTTTTGACTCCTCTCGTCAAAAGGCCTCCAGCCAGGGCAACTAAAACTAAGCGACTACACGCTAAGGGCACCCCCTGTGGAGTACGAACTTCGGCTTAGGGCGTCGCTAGAGAAAACAACAAGGGACGGCTGGATCGAATTTTAATTTAATTCGGTTTGATGACCGCGGCGTTTCCTAGTACCTACTAGCTCTGAGAAGAAACGTCCGAAACAAACTCAGAGGTCATAGTTGGGAATTTATATTTACTGGCTCAGCTGCGGCGCGGGCTGGCCGTCATCGGACAAGGGACGGGGGACTACTACGTTGAACGCGTCGCGATGGACCTCGGCGGCGAGGTCGGTAGGTCGGCCTTTTCCTGTGTATTGTGCTGGTGGCCCTCCTGGAGGAGGGTTATGGGGTCATCGGGGTCTGTGAGGGCATGCCGTGGACGGCGAAGCTTGGAGATGGTGGAGGGGGTATAGTCAGCAGCCGCTGCTATCAGGGGATTGCGGTGCTTGGCGGCAGTGTCGAAGAAGCGTTTCTAAAGACGTTTCATGAACTGCTGGATGGTGAGGATTTTGAGATCAATGTGGAAGATGTCATTACGGACGAACTAAGGGGCGTTTGTGGCTTTACGGAGGAAACGGGTTTGGACTACTTGCATCCTATGGATATGACGCGGCTTGGCATTAGGGCATCCAAACTCGGATAGTTATCAACTCGGGAGCTAGTTATGATGTTGAGCAATCAAAACCGGAACTCCGGAGTCGACAGCTTTTTTAGAGATGAATAAAAATGCCCTTAATTTTTATAAATAGAACTTTTTATTCTGACTGCCTGCAGTGCAACACTCGTTCGCTCAACCATGGCCTCTCTAGGTCTATTTATAATTTATAAAAAAAGAGGCTTGGCGGGAATGTCAAGATGAGTGTCACGCTCATTTTTCTTCGGACTTTTAAAATTATTTATAGTGTCGTTTACTAAATAAAAACGCGTGATTTATGTAGTAAAAAGTGCATTCAGTGAATAATTCAAAAAGAGCAGTGAAATATTGTAGCATAGTGGCCGCATCATGTCTTTACGCTAAACCGCTCCTTATCGTCCAAACGCGGGAAACGAAAGGAGTTAGGTTAAGTTAAGCTTTGCGGGGCCTCCTGGCCAGCTACTTGGAGGACCGTGCTGTCCTCCTTGTAGACGGGGCTGGCCAGCTCCGGCGATACGCTGTCGGAGCCGGCGTTCCACGGGGGTCCGTTCTAGGGCCTCTTCTGTGGAGCGTCGGTTACGACTGGCTCCTGCGGGGAACCCTCCTTCGAGGCACGAGTGTCATCTGCTACGCGGATGACACTCTCCTCACTTCCCGCGGGAGCACCTTCCAGGAGGCATCCAGTTTGGCATCGGCGGGCGGATCCTTAGTGGCCGGAAGGATCCGCCGCCTGGGCTTGAGGGTGGCGCTGCACAAAACGGAGGCCGTGTTCTTCCACGGCCCCCGGCAGCGCCCCCCACATGACGCCCACATTTTTGTGGAGGGCGTCAGGGTCGGGGTCGAGGCCCAGATGAAGCATCTGGGCCTCACGTTGGACAGCAGGTGGCGCTTCGGCCCGCACTTTAGCGGGCTGTCGACGCGCCTGCTGAAAGCTGCGGACGCCCTCTCATGGCTCATGCCGAACATGGGAGGGCCAAGCATGCGGTGCCGGCGTCTATACGCCGGCATTCTGCGGAGCATGGCCCTTTATGGGGCCCCCATTTGGGCGGACTCCCTCAACAGGAGGGAGAATGCCACCGCTCTTCGGGCGCCCCAAAGGGCCATCGCCCAGCGGGCAGCGCGGGCCTACCGCACGGTAGGCTTCGCTTCGGCATGCGCTCTGGCGGGCACCCCGCCTTGGGAGCTCGAGGCGTGGGTGCTCGCCAGAGTGTACGAGTGGACGGCGGGGCGCAGGGCGCTGGGCGAGCGTCCGGCCCCCGAATTGAGGGAAGCCGTCCGGCGGGAGGCGAGGGTCGCTCTTGTCCGGGAGTGGACGCGGGACCTCGCCTCCGCCGTCTTCGGCCGCCGTACCCTCGACGCCATCGGGCCGGTCCTGGAGGACTGGCTCGACAGGCGTCACGGGTTCCTCTCCTTCCGTCTGGTGCAGGTACTCTCCGGTCACGGCTGCTTCGGCAGGTACCTGCACCGGATAGGACGAGAGGAGACACCGTCGTGCCACGGTTGTGGCGCGGCGGAGGACACGGCGGAACACACCCTCGCGGTGTGCCCGTCGTGGGCCGTGCCGCGCCGCGATCTTGTCACGGCGGTTGGTGGCGACCTCTCGCTGCCCGCCATCGTCAGAGCGATGGTGGGGAGCGAGGAGGCTTGGGTGGCGATGGCCTCCTTCTGCGAGGTCGTGATGTCGCAGAAGGAGGCAGCGGAGCGCGAGCGGGAGGAGGATCCCCTCGCTCCGGCGCCCCGCAGGCGGCGTAGGGGGAGGAGAAGGCGGGATTTCGCCCGCTTTCTACCTCCCTGAGGTGAGCGGCGGGCGTGAGGCCGACGCCCGCCTTACATCGCTCACCACGTGGGAGCCACGGCCCCTCCCTGGGAGGGGCAATTGAGGGCCCGCCTTCTTAGGCGGGTTTCGCCGGCGGGGGAGAGGTAGCTCAGGCTGCGCTAGTTTCCCACTCCCCCGCCACTATGGCGATGCCGGAGTGCCGCTGTGGGTTTAGTGGGTATTCCCAGCTTCGGCTGGGCGAGTCCCACACACGCCCTTCGGGGTAAGGGGCGTAAATGCATTCCCACAGCGTAAACAAAAAAAAAAAAAAAAAAAAAATTAGGTTGGGGGGGATTATTATTGTGGGTTTTATTGATTTTATTGTGGTTTTATTCTGATTTTATTGTAGTTGTAGTTTTAATCTGATTTTGGTTGTGGGTTTTTATTTGATTGTGGTTGTTTTGGTAGTCAGTATGCCGAAACCCGCAAGGAACGCTTCCGGGCGTTTCGTCCCCAAAGGCCCTTCTCAGGGCCAACCAAAAGGCCCTTCTCAGGGCCAACCCAAAGGCCCTTCTCAGGGCCAACCCGACGACTTGTCGGAGTCGGCAGCCAGTCGCGCTCCATCGGCGGCGGGCTTTTGCGGCGAGGATGAGTTCTCGGACTCGGACATGGGGTCCGTCGTCTTAGACTCGTCCTTGTGTGGGGTGGAAGCAGGCAGCAGCCTGAAGAGGGCCTACTTGAGGCTCGGGTCCGAGGGCTCCTCTGACTCGGGCAAGTGTAAGCCCAAGAGGAAGTCGAAGGCGAAGACTGCTCCGCCTTCGACTCCTTCCGAGGCCGGCACCCACGACGTGGGTCTGGCGGACGCCCAGCGTCAGCTCGGCTTGGCCAGACGGGCCGAGCTCGAGCTGGAGCTGGAGGAGATGGTTGCCGCAAAGGAGAAGCAGGCACGTGCAACCAAGGCGAGGGCCGGATACGGTTCGGCCCTCGTCAGTTTCGATGGCCTGTCCGTGGCCGAGTTGGTCCGCTTAGCGGAGGAGGACAAGGAGGAGATCGTCGAGGTCGCCTCCAGGTCCTCCAACCTAAAGGGGACCTTCCAGAAGGCGCTGAAAAGCCGTGCAACAAGCTTGCACGGCATCATCAAGGAGCTGACGCAGCGCACTGTGTCAGAGGAGACGCGGCAGCTGCAGGCGAGGGTGGACCGCCTGCAAGTGGAGGTCAGCCAGCTTCACAAGAAGCTGGCTGAGGCCACGGCCCCGGCCTCTAATTCCCCGTCGGTAGCGGTTCCTGCCCCCTCCTCCTCCAACCTTGAGGAAGTAATCCGCAAGGTTGTCATGGAGGAGAGGGCGTTCACCCGTGCCTGCTTTGCAGGCATAGAGGACCGCCTCCTGCCCGAGCCGCGTCTCCGTCCGCCCCTGGCCGTGGACAAGACGCAGACAGTGGCTCCCCTTGCTCCGAAGCCCTCAAAGGGCAAGGGCAAGGGGAAGAAATCCCCGGGGGCCCTGCCTCCCCCGGGTACGAGTGTAGGCGCTGAACGGGGGCCGATTGCCATCGCAGCACCCGCCCCCCAGGTTCAAGAGACTGACGCCCTCCTCCCCTCCACCACCCCGTCCAACCAGCCGTGGTCGGAGGTGGTGAAGAAGGGCAGCAAGAAGGCGAACAAGGCCCCGGCTGCCCCGGCGGCCGCCCCGGCAGCTGCCCCGGCGGCCGCTCCGGCAGCCAAGAAGGCCCCAGTAGGCGGAAGGAAGCTGGTTCCTCCCAAATCCGCGGCGGTAACGGTGACGATCGTCCCCGAGGCCGCCGAGAGGGGCGTCACCTACGAGTCCGTCCTGAGACGGGCTCGTGCCGTCGCGGACCCCGCCGAGTTGGGGCTCGGTAACTGCCGTCGGACCCAAACTGGAGCTCGACTCTTCGAGTTTCCGGGGAAGGACGGCGGCAAAAATGCCGACCTGTTCGCCGGCAAATTGCGGGAGGTCCTCGCCGACGAGGCGAAGATAGCCAGGCCGACCAAGACGGCGGCTATTGAGGTGACCGGTCTCGACGACTCGGTCACCAAGGAGGAGGTGGTCGCGGCGATCGCAGTGGCCGGAGGCTGCGAACCCGCAGCGGTGCAGGCTCGGGACATTAGGCCCGGCCGCGGTGGACTGGGCACTATCCGGCTGGTGTGCCCAGTCGCCGCAGCGTTGGCCGCCCAGGCTAAAGGCCAGGGGCGGCTATTTGTTGGCTTCAGCCGGGCCGTGATCCGGGTACTTGAGGCAGCGCCAATGCGCTGCTTCAAGTGCTTCGGTATCGGCCACACCCGAGCAATGTGTCCGTCCACTGTGGATAGGGCGGACACATGCTTCCGCTGCGGGAAGGAGGGGCATATGGCGGCCACGTGCGAGGCCGCCATGCCGCACTGCGCGGCGTGTGCCTCCAGTGGTCGCCCCGCCGACCACGTGATGGGGGGGACGTCATGCCGACCCCCGTCCAAGAGGGGCAAGCCGCAGGCGGCTATAAGCCGTCCTGCCGCTGCTGCCATCGCCCCCGCTGATATCCCATCAGCGGCGGTGGCCGAGGGTGATGCGATGGTCGAGTAATGGGTACAGACCATCGCATCCTGCAGGCAAACACCAACCACTGCCGGGCTGCCCAGGACTTACTGGTGCAGTCAATGGCCGAGTGGTTGGTGGATGTGGCAGTGGTGGCCGAGCCGTACTTCACTCCCAGCAATTGGCTGGGAGACAGTGACGGCTCGGTGGTAATCGTGGCGCGGTCTTCCTCGGACTCCCCTCCCCTCTCGCTCTTAGAGAGGGGACCGGGATACGTGGCCGCCGCGTGGGGAGGGTTGGCCCTTGTAGGGGTCTACTTCTCCCCAACCCGCCCTCTCCAGGACTTCGAGGATTTTCTCGGGGTCCTGACGGCGGTCATCGGGAGGACGGCGCCACGTCAGGTCTCCGTTTTGGGGGACCTGAATGCCAAGTCGGTGGTCTGGGGAAACCCGGCCACCGACAACCGCGGACGGGCGGTCGAGTTGTGGGCGGCCACGTCTGGCCTCTCTCTCTTGAACAGGGGAAGTGTCCAGACGTGCGTGCGGCGGCAGGGTGGGTCCATAGTGGACCTCACCTTCGCCACGCCCGCACTGGCCGCCCGCATCCAGAACTGGAGGGTGGAACTGGGGGAGACGATCTCGGATCACCGCTACGTGCGATTCGAGATCTCCCCCCAGAATCCACGGGGGCGCCGGAGCACCCCCTCATCGTCGGGCCGATCCCCGTTTCCAAGGTGGGCTCTGACCCACCTGGATCGGGAGGCGGCAAGGGAGGCCGCGTTCGTCCAGGACTGGCTTTGGCCAGGTCCCGGCGTGGACGTCCTGGACGTGGACGCGGCGGCGGCCCGATTGAGGGGGTCATTGACGGAGGTATGCAACGCCAGCATGCCTCGGTCGAGACGTCCGCCTCCCCGACGCGCCGTTTATTGGTGGTCGGAGGAGTTGGCGGAGCTGCGGGCCACCTGCGTGGCGGCACGGCGGGCCTACACCCGATCGCGTCGGCGGCGCCGACGAGATCTGGCCGACGGGGACCGCCTCTACGCCAAATACGTGGAGGCGAGGGCGGCCTTCAAATCGGCCATCGGCGCCGCTAAGGACGCGGCGAGGGCCGAGCTGCTGGAGGGTCTCGACAACGACCCATTCGGGAGGCCATATAAGGCGGCGCGTAATAAACTGCGCCGCATTGGTCCCCCGGTTGCCGAGACCCTCGAACCAGCGCTCCTGGATGGGGTGGTGCGGTCCCTGTTTCCGCGCAGGGATCCGCACTTCGCTCCACCAGTGATGGACCCCCTCCGAGGGAGGGCTCAACCGGAGGAGGAAGCTCCTCCTCCTCCGGTCTCAGAGGAGGAATTTGGCGCGGCGACTCTTCGTCTCCGCGCCAAAAAGACGGCTCCCGGCCCTGACGGCGTTCCCGCTCGGGTGGTGGCCATCGCGGCCACCGAAATGGAGGGAAGGTTTCGGGACCTCTTCAGCGCGTGCTTCGCGTCGGGGAGGTTCCCGAAACCTTGGCGGGAAGGCCAATTGTGCCTCCTTCGGAAGGAAGGACGGCCGGCGGACTCCCCCTCGGCATACCGGCCCATCGTCTTGCTTGACGAGGCCGGAAAGATGTTCGAGGGGATTATCGCCGGCCGTCTCAAGCGGCATCTGCGGAGCGTGGGACCGGACCTGTCGGACGCCCAGTTTGGATTTCGAGCTGGTCGTTCGACAGTGGACGCCCTGGCCCGTCTAAAGGGCCAGGTGACAGAGGCGGTGCGAGTGGGGGATGGAGTGTTGGCTGTGTCATTCGACATTGCCAACGCCTTCAATTCCATCCCCCACTCCACCATCCTGGAAGCGCTCCGGTTCCACGGAGTGCCCCTGTACTTGCGGGGCCTCCTGGCCAGCTACTTGGAGGACCGTGCTGTCCTCCTCGTAGACGGGGCTGGCCAGCTCCGGCGATACGCTGTCGGAGCCGGCGTTCCACAGGGGTCCGTTCTAGGGCCTCTTCTGTGGAACGTCGGTTATGACTGGCTCCTGCGGGGAACCCTCCTTCGAGGCACGAGATCCTCACTTCCCGCGGGGTGTTCTTTCACGGCCCCCGGCAGCCCCCCGCCTGACGCCCACATTTATGTGGAGGGGGTGAGGGTCGGGGTTGAGGCCCAGATGAAATATCTGGGCCTCATCTTAGACAGCAGGTGGCGCTTCGGCCCGCACTTTAGCGGGCTGTCGTCGCGCCTGCTGAAGGCTGCGGGAGCCCTCTCATGGCTGATGCCAAACTTGGGAGGGCCCAGCATGCGGTGCTGGCCATACTGCGGAGTATGGCCCTTTATGGGGCCCCGATTTGGGCGGACTCCCTCCATAGGAGGGAGAACCTCACCGCCCTTCGGTCGCCCCAAAGGGCGCCCAGCGGGCATCGCGGGCCTACCGCACGGTGGGCTTCGCAGCGGCGTGCGCTCTGGCGGGCACCCCGCCTTGGGAGCTCGAGGCGTGGGTGCTCGCCAGAGTGTACGAGTGGACGGCGGGGCGCAGGGCGCTGGGCGAGCGTCCGGCCCCCGAATTGAGGGAGGCCGTCCGGCGGGAGGCGAGGGTCGCTCTTGTCCGGGAGTGGACGCGGGACCTCGCCTCCGCCGTCTTCGGCCGCCGTACCCTTGACGCCATCAGGCCGATCCTGGAGGACTGGCTCGACAGGCGTCACGGGTTCCTCTCCTTCCGTCTGGTGCAGGTACTCTCCGGTCACGGCTGCTTCGGCAGGTACCTGCACCGGATAGGACGAGAGGAGACACCGTCGTGCCACGGCTGTGGCGCGGCGGAGTACACGGCGGAACACACCCTCGCGGTGTGCCCGTCGTGGGCCGTGCCGCGCCGCGGTCTTGTCACGGCGGTTGGTGGGGACCTCTCGCTGCCCGCCATCGTCAGAGCGATGGTGGGGAGCGAGGAGGCGTGGGTGGCGATGGCCTCCTTCTGCGAGGTCGTGATGTCGCAGAAGGAGGCAGCG
>JADWQK010001434.1:0-15810 GCA_017933935.1 Sesamia nonagrioides
CCTACAGGTAATTGTTCTGGGTATGGCTGGTTGTGTATGTAAGTTTAAGGGCTATATTTCACCGGGACACCACGGCGTTTTTTTTTTCTTTTTTTCAAAATGGACCTTGCAGAGACAGCACTACTTCTGTATGTACCTACGCAGGAATAGTGTTTAAGAAAAAAACATAATTAAGAGTGCTCTATATCTCTATATTAAACATTAATATCGCTTCTTTCTCAGCCTCCGGCCTGTTCCTTAGTAATCGATCATAATTATTATTATAAACCCTACTCCTGCCTATATGCCTGCATAGCCAATAACAATAACACGAGCCACTCCAACATTTATCGGGTAAAAAACTGATGTAACTGTCAAAATTTATACCAATATCGCACCTTTGCGGATGCGGATACGCATATCCGTAACACACCTAGATTGTATTACTAAATTTTATATCTTATATAAGTAATTAGTTAATTAATATAGTATAATTTAGTGATAATATCATGATACACAGGATTATCTTTGATCCAAGATATAAATTCAAGTCGAGATCTATCACAACTTCACAAGTGATTGCGCTGATTATTGATATCTGTTGACATATCTTTCAAGATAGACGAACACTTGGGGGGCTAAGTTTAAAAGACAATAGATGAATAAACTGAACTGACGTAAGTACACCATCAATCAATAATCTCATGACACATGCGACTCATTGATAATTATGTATAGTTTTTTGATACCACTTTCCTTGTGATATCTATCACAATGGGCAGGATGCGTCATTTATCTCCTGACTAATAACTCGTAACTAGATACCCCTACTGTAACTGAGATCCTAAAAAATACGCAGTAGTAAAGAATATGTTTTTATTATTGATGTCGTCCTCCGTGGCGCAGCGGTCAACACGCCTGCCTGGAAAACGATCTTTTCCTGATTGGTCTGGGTCTTGGATGTTTATCTATTCGTATCTATTATAAATATAGTTTCGTTGAGTTAGTATTCCATAACACAAGTCTCGAAGCTTACTTTGGGGCTAGCTCAATCTGTGTGATTTGTCCGTAAATAAAAAAAAAAAATACACTTTTACCATAAAGGTAAAAACGTGTCTACCTGTGTGACCGCATTGTTCTTTTAAACCACGCAATGAATTCTGATGCTGTTTTCACCAACAAGAGACCTATCCGCACGCACAAGTCCGTAGATTCGAAGTTACGGGCGCTTTCCCAACTAACCAACCTAACCGACCCAAACTAACAAAGAATGACAACAAAATACAATAGTTATCCCTTTTTCCCGTTCCTTACGCGCTCCGTCTCCTCATTTGCCAGCATCACTGCTTCGCAGAAGGAGGTGACGCCTGCCATGTACTCTCGCTCCGGACCATGGCCTGGACCAGGGTCGGACGCGAGAGATCGCCACCTATCGCTGCCACAAGGACACGGCGGTGCTCTATCCAAGCCGGGCAGACCTCCACCGTGTCCTCAGGATGATCCACACAGTGGTGACACCCTGGCGTTATACGGAACAGGAACCTCCCGAAACAACCGTGTCTGGTGAGGATCTGTGTCAGGCGGAAGGTGAGGGCGCCGTGGCGCCTCTCTAGCCACTCCTCAAAGAGGGGACTTATCGCCGCTACTGTGGCGTGCCCAGCACTGGGATGCGACAATCGCACTCTCCATTTCGCCATGAGATCCCGCCGGAGCTCTGTCTCTGCGTTTTGGCTCTTCTCGCTACTCCCACATGTGGGCGAGGGCTTTGGCTTCCACATCCCATGGTGGCAATCCGGCAAGGAGGCTGGCCGCCTCAGCGGAGGCCGTGCGGTATCCCATGATCAGCCGAACGGCCATGACCCTCTGGGTCGCGGTAAGGCATCGGGCTGGTCACTTCCTTAGCGACCGCGCCCACACCGGTTAGCTAATCCGGCCTAGGATTATTTCGAAGTTTTTACTACATACGGACGGGTCCAGGTTATCGAGAGTTGGCCCCAAGAGGCGGGTGTGCTAGCAACTCATAAGTATATGTATCTACATAGCTAACTGAACAATATTGTTCGACGTAATATGACGTCGCATACATATTCTGAGAAGTCAATGACCCCAATTTCCTTGTTCACAAACTGAATTTAATTAAAGTTCATTGCATCATTTTTCTTTCTATTTCAATTAGGAATGATCAACGTTCAAAATCTAGTCGCAATCCCATCTCAGCTGCAATCAATGGCAAAAACTTGTCATCAATGTTGGGAAATTAGAAGCATTTTTTGGGAGATCAACACTGAAATTGGACTGAATGTTAACAACGTTAACAGTCTAATAACTATACTTGGGTCAAATTCGAGGTAAGGTTACGGTACGGCAGAGAGCAACGGTTTGTTGTTGCTAGGCAACGACTTGTTTACACCTAAAAGGGAGATGTTAACAACATTTTCTAGATACATGATTTTCATACATCCTACTTTCTAAATGCAAACAGTTTATGTTTACGCTTATCCGATATGAATATAATACGACACACATGTAAGCTAATTTCCTAATAGGTTAAATTTTTGATACATGATATGTATTATATGTAGTCCATACTTGAAAGTATGTATTATAATGCATGTGTAATGCATCTAATTCGAAAAGTAGTTGAAATATGCAAAATTTTATTGACAAATGTCTCAAAATTCAGAGTCTAAATTCCACAAAATGTGTTTAATACCTGAATTTCATCTATGTTTCTTTTTTTGTACAGCTATCACGTTAATGTCGACTTTTTAATGGTTTTTCGAAATAGCAAGTTAATATGCGTAATACATTAGTTATTCTATTGAAATATGCCGCAATGGGAATTGTTAATAAATAGTTAGCATGGAAAAATCGATAATCATGTAATTATATTCTTTATCGAGCTTGTCACAAGTATACAGGGTGTATCTGACATCGTAACGCAAACTTCGCGAAAAGGTTAGACCGCATGCCACTAATAAAATTATAATAGTCATTTATGTCGTTAATGAACGGTTACAGAATTCACAGTGTTTAAAAAAAGTGTCAGCTCGGCCTTTGAACGTTGCAAGCGTGCCGCTGTGCGGGTTTGTGGGTATGACGTTGATCCCTGATGTGAACTCTATTAAATCAGCTGATAAGATAGATTTTCGAGTTTTGTTTTCATTGGGCTTTTTTGTGTAATTAGCGAATTAATTAATTTTTACTTTAAAATCTTATTGGGTTATAAAAGTATAGCAATTATGAACAATTTAAAGTGGAAAAAACTACACATATTATTTTTTAAATCATGAAAAAGCCGACGAAAAATTCCACCACTGGGGGGTTCAGAATCATGTACGGGGTTCATGGTACTCGTTTGTGCGTCGATGTCAGATACACCCTTTAGATAATTAAAACTACGACAATTGCTACACTGTATTAAAACTTAACTTATTTAAACTTATCCTATTAAAATGCAATTTTTATACTTATTGATTCTGTTTCGAAGATAATTGCCCCGATTCCCTTGTTCACAAACTAAACTTAATTTAAGTTCAGTGCATCTCTTTCTTTCTATTTCATTTAGAAAAGGACAGAAGATAAATATTAGTTTAGTCCATTCAAATTAGTCCGCGCCTGACGTAAATCGACGTAGGTATTTTTAGTCGCCATGTTTTTAATCGTGTCTAAACGTCTATCTAATAGTTATTTTCCATCCTTTTCTTAATGAAATAAAAAGATGCACTGACCTTAAAATTAATTTATTTAGTTAACAAGAGAATCGGTAACAATGTCGTAAATTAGATAACTAGATAGATAGTGTGCAAACAACTTACGAGGAGGTAATGATAATTATTATCTTTTCTCATTAACATTTATTGGGTATAACAATGTATCGTTTCGTTATTAACGATAGTTATCGTTACTTTTAACTGGTTATTCCAGTCCTCGATATAAAATAATTTTATAGGTACTTTATCAACTTTGTTGCTAAACTGGTGTTGTACTCGTAGATATGATATGAACGGACCATGGATGTGGGAATCTCCCTGAGGACAAGGTGGAGCATACGGTGGATATCTGCCCGGCTTGGACGAAGCACCGCCGTGTCCTCGTTGCGGCGATCGGCGATGATCTTTCAAGTCCAACCCTGGTCCAGGACATGATCCGGAGCGTGAGTGCATGGTAGGCAGTCACCTCCTTCTGCGAAGCAGTGATGCAGGGAAAGGGGGAGGAGGCGGAGCGAGTAAGGGAGCGAGAATCTCAGCGCTCTCACGACTCTAGCCGCCGCTGGAGACGCCCTGGTCGGGAAACAACATCGAGCTCCCGGCCACTGTAGGCGCGGGGTTGCGGGCGATAGCTACCCACTGCCTACACTACGTAGTATTCTGTAATCTGTGCCACTGCTCAGAGTACCTAAGTTAAGGACCAGGCCCGGGTCGACAGCGCGTTGTCTTTCACACACGCCTCAAAGAGTGGCATCTCTTTAAGCCGCACATGGTGACGGGGTCCACGTAGACCGATGCCTGGGTAAGGGTTGAGGGTTGGTTAAAAGAGAAACCGTGGCCCTGGCGCACAGGCGAGTGAAAGAACACGGGTGGGTTTTTGTAAGTAAAAGTCTGACACGCCCCTTCCGCTCCGCCCAGAGCGCGTGAGGCCATTTGATGATTTACCATACACACAAAAAGATATATTAAAAATCGGACCGTGGACTACCAACCTTCACTATAATCTCGATTATTAGATACCGAGGTCGGTGATACTTCAGAACTTACGATTAATTGTAACAATCTGTGACTAATGTTTTATTTTCCAATTTATTATTTTCTGACGGTATATACTCACTATAAGACAACACCTCTGCCCAACTGTTTGCGGAACGAAGGCGTGATGTTTTGTTATCTAGACAATATGTAAAGAAAACCCTGTCCGATCCGTGAAGGTTTTGTTAGGTATCGATAACTGATTCTACTAATGCCTATAAAGTCGGGCTAAACTTAAAAAAAAGCCCTCCTAAAAAAATAAATATTATTTCGCAAAAAGAGGTAACTTAAAACATGTGCGGTAGGCCATACAGGCGCGGGCGAAGAGAGGCAGGGCACGCGGCACGCGGTCGCATCGCTTTTCGCTCAGAATTATACTGTCAAAGATAATGTTGTCCCTTTTTAAAAATTACCAAATTTTGGGGAAGTTGGAATTAATTCGCGAGAAAAAAAGGATTATTTCAAAATTCACTATTATTGTTACTATGACGATTATATAAAATTTCATATGTTATTTGGTCATGTGTCTACCTAACCTTTACTATCATTACGGGTCGGACAGGGTTTTCTTACCATATTGTACATTTTTGTTGGATTGGAATTTTACTAATTTTGATTGTCTATACCATACATTTATTATTCTTCTGACCTTATCCCAATGTACCTATGTGGGCTTGGCGAAACGCGTTTTTTTTTTAACGTGTATTTTTCTCTAAACGTCATCTCAGTAGACCTCTAACCATAGCCATAATCATAATAATATATTTATTAAATCAAAAAAGTAAATCTGTTACACAATTTGTTTTAGCTACTTAAAATTATGCTTAAGAGTATATCAATAACAATTGTGTCCAATTATTAGCATCTGCTGCCGAACTAGGTGTAAAACCTGTGTTTCAGCACGCAGCGCCTCAAGCCCTCGGACTGGGTATGCAAGTATGAGTAATAAACATACGATAACATCTTTCCATTGCTTCTTTGCTCTTCCGCTACCTTATAGCAATCGACATACATGGATGCATTTTTATTTTCACTCCCTTATAAGCACAAGCCGAGCGCCGTATTCTTATAATATTTGTGTGTGGAAAAATCATCGCATGGATAGACCTACACAGCAATATTTGTTATAATTTGTATCATACGTTCTCGTATTGATAAGTGAACGCCGGCTTAAACAAACAATATAAAGTAGTGAATACTGGTCATCATTATATATATGATTATTATTAGCAAGAGGGCATTGTAGGTCAGTACTATCAGGGCCATTCTGGCGTCAAACCTTCCTTTTAAAAGCATAATCATTCTGGGGAAATAAAAATACTCAAATGACATTATGATGCAATATAATATGACGTTTTTATTACCTACTTGGAGATGTTTTTAAGAGCTTTTATTTAAATTGCCTTGTTAGTTATTGTATTGATAAAGTCTTGCAAGCTGAAGATTAAAGACGGTCAAAATGAAGTCGCAATCACGTCTCAGCGACAATCAATAGCAAAAACTTTTCAATAATATTGGGAAATTAAATATATTTTACACAGATTGACACTGAGATCAGACTGAACGTTCTTAAAACTAAGACCATTGTCCCTCTGAATTAAAACCACTTCCTTTTATTCAAAAGAATTTTAATTTTATATACTTAACCAAGGATTGTACAAATTGTATAAATGGATTCAGTTTCTAAGATAATGGCCCCGATTGTTTGTTCACAAACAAAACTGGATTTAAGTGCATCTTTTCCTTTCTACTTCATTTAAGAAGAGGACAGAAGATAAATAAAGTTTAGCCCCGCCAAATTAGTCCGCGCCTGACGTGAATCGACGTATTTCTAGTCGCCATGTTTTTAAACGCGTCTAAGGTGCGTATTCCAGAACGAAACTCACGCATTGATCTCTGCAAACGAGACCTATGTAGGGCTTGAGTTTTGAGTGACGTTCTGTAATACGGACCTAAATATAATCTATGGAGTATCTCAGGTTGACAGGACTAAACTAATATGTCATCTACTATCCTTTTCTTAAAGAAATAAATATAAAGAAAAATATCCACTTAACTTAAAATTAGTTTGTGATCCAGAGAATTGGCTCCATTGTATTTTATAATGCATCAATTTTATTGTTGTTAACTTGATTTACTTATAGGAAATCTCTCCTAGAAACCTCTCCATCTGACTTTGAATTAGTAAGGGAAGACAAACAGTATGATATCATTAAACATGTGTCTCATGTTCGTGTCCCACTGTATATTTATATTAATAAACAAGTAAAACACGCGGAATGCGCATTTATTATAAACTTGTATGGCGCATATTTAATTAAAATTAAAAGTTACACGCACCACATCCCATCATTGGACTATGTTGAAATGTTATTTTGAACATCTAGATTAATTCATAAATTAATATATAATAAAACCATAGATGGGAGTCGAAACAAATTTTTTTTGTATTTAGCCCACCTGCCCCCTTGATGGAGTGTCTTAATTTCCTAAGTGCTGGTTCATCAGTACCGCAGATGACCCAAAGAATACCACTGGCACTGGTGCAGTGATGGCACAATCAATGACTTCACCTACTTGGCTCAAACAAAATCAAAACAATTAAGAAGGGTGCTATCGATATGAAAAGAATTTAAGAAGGCGTTTGCTATTGAGATTCAAGAGATTAAATTTAATGTTCTCAGATTCCTACAGAATCTTATCTTATCCCATCCTTTATTGCTTATAAGTAGGTAGGTACCTACACATCAATAACATGGATATCTACTAAGCCTCATATAATCTGACCTGCTCTACAACCGGTACATCTTAAGACGAGACATGCAGAGCCGTCTGTTAGATTTTTTTTTTTTTTTAATAATTAATAATCCACTTACAGCCTATTAGCAACTGTTATAGTAGCAACTATTATACTTTATCAACCAGGACGTCTAATATGGACGGATAATTTGTTCCGCAAACATGAAAGCTAATTTAGATAACATCTTATCACATGTTAAAGCTCATCACTCACCTTCTTTCCATTCACAAAGAAAACCAACTCCGAACAAATATCACCGTTTTCCTGTTCAACATACAAACCCATATTCTCATATGGACTTTATTATTAGATATATCAAACAAAATCGTACGTTTGTATGAGATTGACACGTCTCACTATGTGACGATATGAAACACAACTGACAAGTGACGCATGACGATGTCTGATCGCCTGTTGCGTGGTTGTCCCCTTGCCTTTTGTTATCCAGTGCGGGCGCAATAAAGCCACATGGTCGGACAACCAATAAACAATTTATTATCAGTTCCTTAGCTACATATTAGCTACATCTTTGTCTGTTACTAATCATTTAAAATGAACTTGATACTTGTAAACAAAAAGAGCTACGAATTTTACATAATATGAAACTATTCAGAACTGCAAGTTTAGTGCAAAGAAATATGAGCTTTCATGCATTAATATTGCATCTTAGCTAGGTACATATTTTCCTGCATGAATCACCATGCAGGAAAATATGAATGACTTGCGCATCCTTTTTTCGCGCATGCTTAGTGATAAATGAATTTACTTTCGTGAGTTAGACCTTTGCACAAAAACTTTAAACGTCAATCATATTTTATAAACTAGAAAAGGTTGGTGGTTCCTACCTGAATATTCTGAAAAAAAAACGGCAGAAACAGACTCAAAGAAGTCATAGATATGGAAACCATGTGAATTGATGTCTGAGATGATATTTTGAGAAAAGCACTACACAGATGGAGTTGCCCAGTCCTGTCAATGCACGCATTTGACAGAAATCGTGCAACTTAACTCAAAACTTAAGGAGCTCAACAATTCGACGAATAATACCAAAGAAAGCAGCCTTGGGTGGCCACATAAATTAACCAAACTGCCAGACCATAACAAGCCTAATAGAACAGAAAAAAAAACAAAAGTCATCTGTGTAATTTCATTTAATTGAAACCGATTGCAAACTAGTACGGACATAACTACTTCTTCCGTCAATTGATAACTGGTAACTATCGGACAATGTCCATATTATCGTACGACCTTTGCTGTCACCTACGGTCGATAGCCTAGACCGACTGTCTTGTATCAATAAAGACTGTATGGAAAGAAATACGGAGGAAACCAGTCTAGCTCATAAATACTTAATAACTGTGCTCTATATACACCATACTTGCGTAACACACTATTAATCTAAGCCTGAATCATATAAAAGGACATTATTAAAAAATATGTCTGCTCCACAATGTAAATAACGCAATTAATGTTATTGGACTGTCAAAATTCCCTCACAGAGACTCTCAAAATATCGGCTCTAGATAACGTTGACACTAAATTTTTTCGGTAATTTCATCCGTTCTTCGGCTTCTTCGGCCTATAGAGGTTCGAGATCCACTACTGGACACAGGCCTCCCCAAGGTTTTCGTGGCATTGGGGGTGTTTGCCATGGACCCCATGTTTGGCAGGCGGGTTGGGGATCGCAGTAATTTGATATTTCACAGGAGGAGCGCTGCTGCCCGCTTTTCTGGTAAGAGTTCCCTTAGTCACCTCTTACGACACCCTTGGGAGTCGTCCGTTCATAGGATGCAAACGATTTCGGTTTGATTACATTAAAATCCTTGAATAGTTAATGCTGTTATCACAATATTTTTTTCTGGAAATTATGAATTGGATTTCATAAGAATCTATAAAAACATAGGTAAACAGTAGAGTGGTTTCTTATCAACTCTTGTGTACCTAATACCTAACTACTTATCTACTATAACGGAAAACTGTTTTAAATACTATTGTAATTGACAAAAATAAACAAATCTATAGCGTGGACAGATATGGTTTCATATAAGCTGATTTTTTTACCAGATAAATTTTCACGTTTCAATTTAAGATGTTTCGCACTAGGGAGGAATACACGGCGCTGAGAACACACAATGGTATTATAACACGTGGTTTAGAAGACGTGGTTGTAAACAGACAACATGGGAATCACATGAAGCTACCACAATCGGTCTGATTTCTTTACTTTTACTTTATCGCTAAAGCTTTAAAGCTCAAAGTTGATTGGGAATATCTATCAGGTTCGGGTAGCTTGATCTATTTTCGTCTGTACTATGGCAGAGCTGCTCCTCCCATTTTGACTATCGCAACTTTGCAAGGTGTGTCGGAAAACTAAATCTACAAAATCTTTTGCATTAGCAAATTTTCTCTGAAAGGTTTTGCGATATTTAATTTTCGGCTGATCCGAGCGTTGAAAATCCAACAGAGCATTAGATTGGTGTATCTTGAGTCATGACTTAGTGACTGTGGCTTTAGGTTAGCTGTTACGTCATTGAACATCGCGCATTATTTCGAAAGATTACTTAGTGCTTTGTTATTTTTCAAGATAAGATCATTGGTTGTTACGTGGTAACCTATTGGCTGGTGTGTTGACTGATTAACACATAGATAAACATTTTTCTATCATTAATCTACCTACCGATTTCTTCAAAATATTTTTGTGAAATAAGAGCACGTAGAATTCTATCCAACATGGCTCAGATTTCCTTGTTCACGAATACGCACAACTAGCAACGTCGCATTTTGGGGTCATATTTCGTGATTTTAAATTTTTATTATTAAACTAGTAGAACATGTTTTTAAAATATAGCTCAGATTAAATTTAAATAATAATTGAAATCACGAAATATGACACTAAATTGCATAAAGTTAAAAACCTAATAAAAAAATCGGACAGATTGTAGTAGCTTAATGTGCTGTCGTCTGTACACACGCAAACAATACATGTTTTCAATTTACAACCAATCGACTTAATGCTGATGATGCAATTAGCTATTGAAGTCAAGGTTAAGGAAGGATATAGGCATTAGTAATTTCCAACGTGCATTCACCTACCAATTATCAGAATTAAAATTATACCTATATGAATTACATTTAAAGGTCATGAAGCAAGCAGAAGTGAATTTTAATGCATTTTGTCCTCTGTTTCTACTATTCAATTACATGATTCTATGCAGTATAGTACGTACCATGCTATCAGTTTGGTAGAAACCATTTCAGGGATATTCGTTTAAGTACTTAAAGTGAAGCCGCTTCTTTTCTGGCAAAAGGCTGAGCCAACACCAACATTTTCATTTGTTGGCTATGTTAGGGTCGGCTTCTTCTCCGGCGGGATCTCATAGCGACATGGAGAGTGAGGTTGTAGCAACCTAGTGCTGAACATGCCACAATAGCGGCGGTAAGTCCCCTGTTTGAGGAGTGGCTAGAGAGGCGCCACGGCGCCCTCACATTTCGCCTGACGCAGGTCCTCACCGGACATGGTTGTTTTGGGAGGTTCCTGTTCCAATAAGGCGGGAGGAAACGCGGAGTCTACCCGGCTTGGGTAGAGCACGCCGTGTCCTCATAGCAACGATCGGCAGCGATCTCTCGCGTCCGACCCTGGTCCAAGCAATGGTCCGGGGCAAGAGTGCATAGCAGGCCGTCACCTCTTACTGCGAAGCAGAGATTCTAGCAAAGGAGGAGGCGGAGCGCGTGAGGGAGCGAAAATCCCAGCGCCCTCACGCCTCTAGCCGCCGCAGGAGACGCCCTAGTCAGGAGACAACATCGAACTTCCGGCCACAGTAAGCACAGCGTGACGGGGTCCACGTCAGGATTGCGGGTTGTTTAAAAAAGAAACCGTGGCAACCTTGGCGCATATGCAAGTGAAGAAACACGGGGGGGTTTTAGTCAGTAAAAGTCTGACCCGCCCTTCCGCTCCGCCCAGAGCGGGAGATGTCATTTGATGCTTTCCCATACCAAACAAAAAAAAGGGTACGATAATGGTAGTAATATGGTTGGTAATTATAACGGAGTTCAAGCTAAAATAAAACAAATTAATGGAAATGCTAAATACTTATCTGGTGCAGCACATTCTTTGATTTGTCTGGTGTAGACGACAGCACATCAAGCTACTACAATCTCTCAGATTATTCGATTTTTAATTTTATCGATATAGCTTTAAGGCTGAAGGTTGACTGGGAACATTTTACAATTTCGGGTAGCTTGGCATGTTGTCGCCCGTACACTTTAATGAAACATTTAAAAAAATCTTTAAAGAAATACGGCGACACTAGATGGGCTTCTAAAGCTAGGACCGTTAAAGCTTTAAATATGCAACTGCCCCACATCACATGCGTAGGTACTAAAGATTTTAACGACCAACTATTACAATGCAGAAACAAGAGCTGCAACTAAAAGCATTATGGGTCGAATAAACTATAAATTTATTAAATATTAATATGCAAATTTGGGATCTAGTTTTGTAATCTGTATATAGGGTGAACGTAGCTTTACAGTCGAAAACTATTGCTATCGACAAAACCATCAGAATTAATCAAGGGATTAACAAGACAGATTTAAAATATTCGCGAGAATGTAGAGAACGTTTTCGAAAAGGTTACAAAAGATTGTGAAGAATGTGAAACTGAAGATGATTCTCCGGAAAAACATAAAAAGCGAGAAAAAAGAAACGACCTAACAGAAAGTTCAGATACTGGCTACGATTTTAAACCACAACAAAGTTTTAAAATTACTACGTATGAAGCGATTGATTAAATAATTTCTGAATTTGATTTGCAACACAACATTCACCACCTTTTGAATTTTTTAACAATAGAGCAGATTCCACTCCAGGCTTGAAGACATCTTCCAACGTAGCAGTGAACAATTTGGGAGGTATGAAATATCCTTGTCTCACTCCATGTTGCAGTTGGATCGGTTGATAATTCGGTTGATCGGTTCTTGTGTTGTGTTATTCAAATGTGTATTTAATACACATTTGAATACAGCTCGGCTGGGCAGCGTTCGGGAAGCTACGCTACATCTTCTCGTCGTCCAAGATACCATAGTGTCTCAAGACTAAAGTCTTTGATTATTGTATTGCCAGTAATGACTTACAGAACTGAAACGTGGTCGCTAGCAATGGGGTTCATACGAAGGCTCAGAGTCACACAAAGGGCAATGGAAAGAGATATGCCCGGAGTTGCTCGGCGTGATCGAATCAGAAGAACCAAAGTCACCGACATAGCTCTTCGAGTCGCTAAAATTTAGTGGCAGTGGGCAGGGTACATTGCTCGCAGAATCGATGGCCGATGGGGCAGTAAAGTTCTGGAGTGGCGGCCACGTACCGGAAGACTCAGCGTAGGGAGGCCCCCAACAAGGTGGACCGATGACCTGGTGAAGGTCGCGGGAAGCCGATGGATGCGGGCAATACAAGACCGGTCATCGTGGAAAGCCTTGGGGGCAGCCTTTGTCCAGCAGTGGACATCTATAGGCTGAAGAAGAAGAGCAGATTGCTTATTCTCCAGCTGAAGAACTAAAAAAGCATGCCGCTGATTTGAGTATCAAATATTCAACAGATATTAATGCTACTGAATTTTGGGCTGAATGCGACAATTTAAAAAGTCAAGTTGAAACGACTAAATTATTTGATAAATGTGACCGGAGTCAACACACAGTTCGCGCATGGGTCTTCTTAAAGTCGAACTACATTTAAAAGAGATGTTTCCTAATGTCACTGAACAGATAAAAGAGATTAAAATGGAAATATTTCGAGATTTGTATTAGAACGCGTGTCGCCGCTTGCCTCTTTAACTCCACTGTAAGCAAGAAACCAATACGGAAGCGCATTACGCACACAAATAAATACTTGCACTTAGATTATAAGCACTTATAAGTTTGTAATTGGTGATCACACTTACGTAAGCAGTGCATTTGACGTACACCCCTAAATTCATAAATTTCCCATACACGCTATGGCAACCAAAAGGTCGATATATATATATCGATAATTTATGTCCATAAAATTGATAGAAAAGGATTGATCGAGTTCTAAATATGTAGTTTCGTAAGGAATCGAGCTATACGACTATTTCGTCATTTGTAAGGAGTTTAAGAAAAGTATTTTTAGTAAAAACTTACATAACTTGAAAATATTATTTTTTTGCTTTTTACAAAAAAAAATGAGTTGATAGGACTTTTAGTTTTCGAGATATTAACAAGAATGTTCAATGAAAATTCGTACCTAACTTTGTTTATTTTAAATGTTTTTCCTATAAGCTCTTTATTTCTATAAGTAATGGTTTAGACTTTAGATTATGGTGCCATTTTGTAAAATATATTATTTAGATTCTTTGGGAAACCTAAAAATGCAATATGACTCATATTGCATTTATTTAAGATTTTGATACTAATAATTACTTAGATTATAATAAATAGTCAGCTATGACTATTTATTATAATCTAAGTAATTAGGCCCTGTATATCATTCTATTACATTTATTCATTGAGTAATATATTATTTAAATGTATCAAACTAAAAATAAAATATTTTTAATTAAATGAAAAGTACGCATAACGCATTGGATTCACTACATTGTAAGCGGACTTTCTTATTGTTTTAACAAACCGGGGTAGGGATGTTTTTTGTAACTTGTGCAATAATATCGTGAAAGTTTAGAATGTCATAGTTATCAGTATATTTTTGTGTTTTTTACAAATTATATTGTAACAAAATGTTATTTTCGACTTACCTCCTCGCTCTATATTTGAGTTCTAACTTTTTATCTATTATATCAGTATATTTTTGTGTTTTTTACAAATTATATTGTAACATTTAGCGCGTAGGGCGTGTTGTGTAATTAAAACGCGAATAGGTATAACGTTGTATATTGCACGTAAGTCTAGAGTACAATGTATGCTATGAACTACCTAATTACAAGAGAAGAGACGCGACTATGTTACAATGTAAAATGTCTGATAATAATGTGTTAATGAATATGATAATATGATAATGTGATAATGTGGTGATGTGTTGTCTTACAAGCTATGCACAAGCTTAAATACTAGACAATAATACAGCTATCTCTAAACCGGAGTGGGGCTGACTGATCGGGCGTTCTTGATGCTGATTTGTTGATCGTGGGAGAACGTGCCGTCTGATTGGCCGGTGGACCGGGCCCGCGCCTTCGGTCCACGTGCAAGGCGGTTCGGTATGGTCAGCGCGCTTTCTCCGGCAGCGCACAATGGGTTGACAGAATCGCGTCGTCCGCGGAACTTTCTCCAACGAACAATGGGTTAACCAACAGATGTGCGACACCCTCGCTGAGGCTGTCAGGACCCACGCTCTTTGTCTTACATACGCGCTTTGTTTTCCAAGATCCTTGTTTGACACTGGTGTGATTTATTGTGCACCCTTTCGCGGAAAGTCATCAATCGTAGGGACGTCAATAGTTGGGCAATCCTTTGTGTTATTGTTGTATTGTAGCGACTGCGACCATCGCTACAAACAAAATGTTATTTTCGACTTACCTCCTCGCTCTATATTTGAGTTCTAACTTTTTATATACCTTGCCATACAACTTGCCATACCATTTTATATGCCTTGAACGTTCTGGTTATGCACTCGAATGCATTAATTGCTGGCGTTAGTTGCCTTGTGTTGTTTTACGGACGTTCTGAAACCACACACACATTAATTGAATTGGGCATTAAGTTACCAGCAACGTTGTTCACCTTATCAAAAAGTGATTCTGGGATCCCAATTATGAATGACGCGTACATTCTTTTACTTTTAAAGATTATATTCTCGACTTTAATATCATTGGTACCACAAATTGCCACCACGTGCTCTCTAATTGCCTTTTCAGATCTGTTCGGATGTAGTGACCAAGCATGACATAAATAAAAATGTTTCTTGAAGAGTAGCAATTTGTGGCTTAGTGGTTAAAACACCAGCCTCTCGAGTATGAGTGTGCGGGTTCAATTCCAGGTCAGGCAAGTACCAATGTAACTTTTCTAAGTTATATATACTATCTAAGTAGGTATATCTTGGACACCAATGACTGATTCAAAAGGTGAAGGAAAACATCTTGAGGAAACCTGGACTTTAAGTCTGAAATCGCCAACCCGCATTGAGCAAGCGTGGTGATGATGCTCAATCCTTCTCTGTATGAGAGGAGAACCTGTGCCCAGCAGTGAGACGATACAAAAGGTTGATGATGATTATGATGATGTACATTTCCACCGTTTTTATAACATTATCAACGACAA
>JADWQK010001713.1:0-57550 GCA_017933935.1 Sesamia nonagrioides
CGGTACCACACGGGGTTCTAAGCCCGGTACCACACGGGGTTCTAAGCCCGGTACCACACGGGGTTCTAAGCCCGGTACCACACGGGGTTCTAAGCCCGGTACCACACGGGGTTCTAAGCCCGGTACCACACGGGGTTCTAAGCCCGGTACCACACGGGGTCCTAAGCCCGGTACCACACTGGATTCTTAGCCCGGTACTACAAGGGGTTCTAAGCCCAGACAGAGCTAAATTTAAGTTTCATGCATAGAATAGAATACTCTTTATTATGTACACCATACAGATTATAGAACATAAATATAAAGAATTTACAAAGGGTGACACAATGGCCGGTCTTATCGCTAAGAGGGATCTTTTACAGACAACCTTTGGATGGAATACTAAGGGGAAGGAGACTGCCGCTGCGCAAGGATCCGCGGCTTCGATCCCCACGCAATGCAAATATTTGTATGCATCTTCCTCAGCCTATAGATGTCCACTGCTGGACAAAGGCCTCCCCCAAGGCTTTCCACGATGACCGGTCTTGTGCTGCCCGCATCCATCGGCTTCCCGCGACCTTCACCAGGTCATCGGTCCACCTTGTTAGGGGTCTCCCTACGCTGCGTCTTCCAGTACGTGGCCGCCACTCCAGAACCTTGCTGCCCCATCGGCCATCGGTTCTACGAGCAATGTGCCCTGCCCACTGCCACTTAAGTTTGGCGACTCGCAGAGCTATGTCGGTGACTTTGGTTCTGGTTTTGTATGCATGAATAAGAATTTTTACAGTGGTCTGGTCGTGCCTCGGAAAGCACGTTAAGCCCGGTACCACACGGGGTTCTAAGCCGATATCGCCTTCGGGTTGTGGAGGTCAGACGGCAGTCGCTTCACGGAAAATATCGAAGTTTAGCCAAAATCAACAGTTAGACTGGTAAAGCGGACCCCAGACACCAAAGCTCAAAAAGCTTCAGATGGGACTGGGATTAACGCTGAGATGATGATGTTAGTCAAGGGGGAAGGAGAGAGAAATAATTTAGGTAGTCTACAGTGTTCTATTTACATAGATTATACAATAAATATATACGTTAAGTGTATCGTAGTAGTGTAAATAAATATACACGCTGGAATTTTAATGGTTGTTTTCCCGCGGCAAAACGATTTGCTTTAAGGAGTACTTTCGATGAATAGAGTAAAAAACAAAAAATGTTTGTATTAAAAAAAAATTAAAAAAGTAAAAAAAAAATCATCAACTCGAAAAAGTGAGAAAAGTTAATTACGCTAGATACAACTTGTAGGTACTACCCGTACTACTCGGAATGTACATGAAACCGCCTCAAAGGAAAGCAATGTATTTAATGTTCAAACCATAATAAGCTCCCGTGGGTTTTTTTATCACTATGTTAAATCTGCCATTTCAAGTTTCTAATATTTAATTTCATTATGAAACGATTGTATTACTAAGACAAAACCGTTTCGCTGCGGGAAAACAACCATTAAAATTCCACGCTGTATAGGTGCATCTAATTAATAAACATCATACAAGAACAAATAAAATATAATGATTGTTTAAAGAGAGGAAGTGCTTTTTCGTCATAGTTTTAAAAGTGGACAGAGACATGTTTCTTTTTCTTTCAATTCAATAAAGAAAAGCACAGAATATAAATATTAGTTTAATCCTGTCAAATTAAGATATCTACTCCATAGACAAATTACACGTTAGTAAAACATCCACCATCGGACGACCCGTCGTACGGCGAGTTTCCACCCTTACGTTGTTAACACCACTATGATCCGGACGAAGCGTTTCGCCTCGTCCTTTATACGGCGTACATCGCGGGACTGGAACAATTTGCTAGCGGCGGTGTTTCCGTCGGACTACAATTTGAGTGTCTTCAAGGCTACAGTGAATAGGCTCTTAATAAACTAGTGCGCTTTACCATCAACGATTGCGTCACTGCTTACCATCAGGCGGGATTGCGGTCAAGCGCTAGTCTTTAATTAATAAAAAAAAAATAGCATCGAATAAAATGTCAAATTTTGCGGTGAGGTTTTTTTTTAATAATTATAAACTAGTGCTTGACTTGAATCCCGCCTGATGGTAAGCATTGATGCAATTATTGATGGTAAAGCGCGCTATTTTATTAAACCTACTAGCGGCCGCCAGCGATTTCGTTGTCGTGGAGTTAGTTATGCTCCGCTCCTATTGGTCGTAGCGTGATGTTATATAGCCTAAAGCCTTCCTGGATTAATGGGCTATCCAACGTAAAAAGATTTTTTCAAATCGAACCAGTAGTTCCCGAGATTGGCGCGAACAAACAAACATACAAACAAACAAAGTAACAAACTTTTCAGCTTTATATATTAGTATAGATTCACTTAAAAATCTTAGTGAACAGGAAGGAAGACGGCGGAGAGAGCGAGAGCGAGGTGATGCAATGTTAAACCCAACAACACGACCACCGATGCTGCTCCAAAGGGAGATTGATCCGTAGATCTTCCACGGTCAAACTCCCGACACAACAACATTTGGCGCATCGTACCCGGCACACATCGCAACACAACTGCTCACACCCTTCCTCCGCACGGCTTCACCAAACATCATGCCGGAGCACGACGCATGGCTTGGCGGCAAGACTTTGTCTGGTGGGCGGTAACTTCTGCCGGCAGCCGAGGTTATAGCCTACCACCGAGAAAAGGTTATAACGGATCCCACAGTTTAGAACTGACCATTTTTGATAGCTGTTGCCCGTTAGGTTTTAGTGCCCCCAATACTTGGAAAGATATCACGTCAAATTATCAGTCAACACCGGGGGCATAGATACTACGCCAGCTAGGTACCTACATACTAACATGAGATATTGAACAAGATAAGAACCAATTTAATGTATAATTTATTGGTAATTAGGTATCTTGAATGATAGCTAATCTATAAATAAGTAAGGTATGTACTGATATGATTTATCACAAATAGATTAATAAATATATGACGTGTTTTATGATTAAAGATTTAGATACACAGCCATGCATTGGCAAGTGAAGGGAGACGGTTGAGTTTTAGGTCCGTATTACAGAACGTCACTCAAGCATTGATCTCTATTTAAGCATTACTTAAAACTAGTTTCAACCAACCTTGAAGGGGAGATGAGATTGAAGTGAGCCTTCAAAACTCTTAATCGCTAGCATCAGGTCGAATAACAGCTTACATCATCATCATCATCCCAGCGTTAATCCCAGTCGCATCCGAAGCCTTTCAGCTTTGGAGTCTGGGGTCCGCTTTACTAGTCCATCTGCTGAAATGGCTAAACTTCGACAAATTTCTGTGAAGCTTCGATGTCGCCTTCGGGTTGTGGAGGTCAGACGGCAGTCACTTTACGGAAAATGTCGAAGTTTAGCCATATCAGCAGTTAGACTGGTAAAAGCGGACCTCACACTCCAAAGCTGAAAAAGCTTCGGATGCGACTGGGATAAACGCTGAGATGATGATGAGAGAAGTATGGAAGCGAAGTCGACAACCTCCGTGGCGTAGCGGTAGCGAACGCGGCGATGCACTATGGAAAATATGGGTCTTTTGCTGATTAAAAATCTATATCTCTTTTATTTTTCAAGATAAACGGTAAAATTTTGCACCAATGTAGTTCATAGTCTATATATTTAATTAAGTTTACATCTAATAAGCAATAGGTTTTGCTTGCGGTTTTACTCGCGTTTAAACTTACGATTTTGTCAAAAAACCGTAGGAATATTTTAGTTTCACTTGAATGTGTTGAATGTTTGTGTGTATTGTCTCTTTTTGAACCCTAAATAACTAAATAGGAATAATAAAACAATAAAATAAATAATTTAATAAAAAATGTTTATTATGCTTACATTTTGAACTTATGTATACTATATAGTGAGTCTAAAATATAAAAAATAACCTTAATAACCTCAAGTATTATTATCTCTTAACATTATAATTATGTAAAAGGTAGGTATATAAATAAATAAAGGTAGGTTTCACACCTGATCAACCAACCTCAGGATCCGTGATCAACTAGATTTACTTTCAAGAGATGCAGAGTATCTTAGTCCAATTCGTTGACATTCTTTTAATATGGTTTGATATTCGCAAACCATATGAAAATAATTGTAATGTATGGATCCGATGTATGTATAGTAATGTATGGAATACATCGTCGTTAGTTGCCGATCTTGAACACTTTTTTGCATGATGTAGTCTACAATTTTTGTAGTCTTTATTACAAGACTCTTGCGCATCTTCCGAAAGTTGTCCTATTGGTAAGACACCAAAATGATTTATGATGCTCTCTCCATGAATCAGTAACTTATGTACTGATGATGGCATGTAATACCAATTGTATTTGGTAACATATATTCTTGCTGTTTCTAAAACATAATCACCGAACTTTCTACCATCAATCATGATACCAGATGATAAAGCTTATAGAATTATGTATAATCTATATATCAGGACCTCATCAACACCTGTTATTTCTGCAGAACAACTGGCATTACGGAAAAATCTTCTAGCTGTATTACCATCATTCGAGTTGCCACTTAGGTACTTGCCTTAGCTCTTCACGGAATCTTTTTTGTACTGTTGCTTTTTTTCCTGTTTTAGTCGTTTGTTTTCGTCATTTACCTATAGAAATAGATATAGAATTTATTTATAGAAAAGTATCAATTCACGTCTAGAGCAATTAAAAGAACTCATTATAAGTATTTTGTATTGTAATTTAATAACGAACAATAACAAAGTGTGGTAAAGGGTGTTCAGTGCCAAGCTTTTTATAGGAAAATCGAATAAGGGTGGTGTGCATCATATACCATTATCTTAGACGACTATTTTCAAATAAAACGTGTGCAAAAACTATATCAATAACAAAAAACGCCAAAATTTTACCTCAGAAACGTCATACGATACTTATCAATTCAGTTCCCGTGATAATGAATATGAGACGTGTTATCAAAAACCGCAAAAAAAACGCAAGTTTTTTTTATTGTACATATTAGGTGGATACCTTGTGCATGAAATTATATCAAATTTAGAACTTCGCCAAGCTTAGCTAACATATAAAAGTCTCGTTGAAGTTAAAACAATTTAATTTTCGTCGGCATTTTATGTAAAAAATTGTGACAGTTATATTTTATCTTTTATTATAATTTAAATAACTGACTATTACTCTACATAAAATATCCTTTCTAAATATATAGCACACTATATACTTAGTTATTTCTTAACCAGTGCTCAATATCTAACTCTGAAAATATGTAATTTACAAGTTACAGTTTGTAGAATTTCTATACTTTCGAGTTCTAATGCATTTTTTTTACTATTTTGTGTATTTAATAGATAAAAACGAATTGAATATCATAGAATGGCTTCTTATGAATAAAATAAGATCAAAAACATGTACTATTTGCAACATTTTAAAAAAGTATTTTTAATCAGCTCTTGTTCTACGATAATCCATAGTGCGATGTACGCGGTATAAACGACGAGGCGAAACGCTTCGTCCGGGTAGTAGTGGTGTCAACAGCGAAATGGTGGATATTCGCCATACAACGTGTCATCCGTTGATGACAGCCTCCGTGGCGTAGCGCTAGCGAACGCGGCCGCTCCGCAAGGAGGCGCGGATTCGATCCCCGCGCAATGCAAGTATTTGTATGCATGAATATGAATATTTGCACTGGTCTGGTCGTTCCTCGGAAAGCAAGTTAAGCCGTTGGTCCAGGTTGCCATACGAACATCTACCTAATGCCAGTCGATACGGGTTTTTGGAGTCCTCAACAAATTGTGTTGTGGAGATCAGACGGCAGTCGCTTCACGGAAAATGTCGAAGTTTAGCCAAAATCAGCAGTTGGACTGGTAAAGCGGACCCCAGACTCCAAAGCTGAAAAGGCTTCGGATGCGACTGGGATTAACGCTGGGATGATGATGACTGTGTCACGCAATTACCCTGCCGTCCTCCGTACGGCTTTAGCAGTCATCATGCCGGAAAACGACGGGGATTCCCGATGTGGTACGGACATATTAATACGAAATATAAACTTGCGTCATAATTACAAAAGTGCAAAGTGCAAACATCGCAAGTAACAACCGCATCAACCTCACACAAACCATCAATTTGCGAAGTAATTACCTCCTTGAAGAACAACGCCATCAGGCGCTTTACATTGTGTGGGCAAATTATTTTATTTATTTATCAGTTTACAACTGTCCTTACAGGTCTTACCCTAATGCGACAGTGCAGTTACACTAATTCTTAAATATAACTAACAATATTTAATAAAACTCTTGCGAGTTCACTCAAAGAACACGAAAATATGTCCAGTCTATCATGAACTTCGTTCACCATACGAATTGCACGGGTGAGGGGTGCTTTCGCCAGTAGGTTGTTTCTGGGCACAGGCACGTTTAGCAGTTGCGGGCGTCGCCGCCTCCACACGTAGCGGTCCGGCACTTGAAGCTCTAGCTGACGTAGAACTCCTGGGTTATGTGCTACGCCACGCAATAACTTAACTACATATGCTGCAAGACTGAACTCTCGACGAACCCTTGTAGTGCGGAACTCCGAGAAGATTGACTGAGCCGCTCCTCTGCTTTGCTGCTGCCGGCTCTCCGTTGCAGGGGCCGGTCCTGCTCCGATTTCTGCTGCCTGGTACTGTCTCTGTTGGCGGCGCCACCGCCTCTGATGGCGGCGCCGCTGCTGTAACCGGACCTCTGCCGCGGGAGCCGCTTTTTGCCGCAGCTGCTGGATCTCCGCCGCTGTTTTCGGCCCTCTTCGCCGACCCTCAACCGCCTGCCTTCAGCCGCCGGCCCTCTGCGCCGGCCCTCTTCGCCGACTTTTTTATTTTACTTGTTACCTCACCTCCTCACCTCATTCATTCCTTCATTCATCATTTTTATACTTTTATCTTTACTTGCTTTTGCTATTTGTCATATTATTTAATAAATTCTTTGTTTGTGTCCCTCCTCCCTCTTTTTCTCCCTGTGTTACACGACACCCTGAGCTCATTATACCCCACCATCCCAAGTACAAACAGTGTGGGGTACATCAACGGGTAGAACGGATACACTCCATATGGTTTAAAATACAAAAGCCTTGTAAACTTGTTCTGTACCCGTTCCAACATGACACTATATTTGATTCTATTTATCACTACTACTCTCAAAATGGTGACGGAAAAAATCGTGAGGAAACCCACATATTCTAGTGTCAAACCTTAACCCGCACTGGATCTGTGTGGTAGATTACGGCCCACTCCCTGTCACCAGTCCCACTTTATTACAGTAGGTACATTATAGGCTGAATCCATACTAATATTATAAATGCGAATGTCTGTCTGTCTGTCTGTCTGTCTGTTACGCTTTCCCGCTTAAACCTCTCAACCGATTTTGATGAAATTTGGCACAGATAATCTTTGGACCCCGAGAAAGAACATAAGCTACCTTTTATCCCGGAAAAATTTGATGTTCCCGAGGGAAACCTAAAAAGCGCGATATAACCGAACTCCACGCGGGCGAAGCCGCGGGCGGAAAGCTAGTTATACAATATGTAAAGAAAACCCTGTCCGACCTAAAAGGATAGTAGCAATACTAATTAATTTTGAAATTATCTTTTTTTCCCGCGATTTGATTCAACTTCTTCCAAATTCGGTAATTTAACAAAAAGTGACAACACCATTTCCACCGCTTACATAAATAAGCGATGGGAACACGTGCCGCGTTTCCTGCCCCCCGTCGCCCGCGCATGGGTTGCCTACCGCACATGCATTAAATTACCCCTTTTTGCGAAAGAATGTTTTTTTTAAGTGGATTTTTTTATGTTTAGGCCGGTTTTGTGGGCATTAGTAGAATCAGTTATCGATACCTAACAATACCTTCACGGATTGGACAGGGTTTTCTTTACCTACATCCATACTAATCCATACTAATATTATAAATGCGAAAGTAACTCTGTCTGTCTGTCTATCTGTCTATCTGTCTGTTACGCTTTCCCGCTTAAACCTCTCAACCGATTTTGATGAAATTTGGCACAGACAATCTTTAGACTCTGAGAAAGAACATAGGCTACTTTTATCCCGGAAAAATTTGATGTTCCCGAGGGAAATCTAAAAAGCGCGATATAACCGAACTCCACGCGGGCGAAGCCGCGAGCGGAAAATTTGTATAAATAAATGCGAAAGTGACTCTGTCTGTCTGTCTGTTACGCTTTCCCGCTTAAACCTCTCAACCGATTTTGATGAAATTTGGCACAGACAATCTTTAGATCCTGAGAAAGAGCATAGGCTACCTTTTATCCCGGAAAAATTTGATGTTCCCGAGGGAAATCTAAAAAGCGCGATATAACCGAACTCCACGCGGGCGAAGCCGCGGGCGAAAAGCTAGTATTGTATATACTTGTGGAGAAAATTACGAATATATTGTGAAATAATCTCCCTGTGAAGATGTAGTTAAAATACCTGGTCCCATGAAGGCCCCAAACGGGTAAAAACACCACGTAATTTAGTTAACCACTTAAACCTAATACCGTTGCGTGACTGGAACCATCATGGTTCCATTGACAGACAAAGATGGAGCTAGACAGAATGAATAATGCTATCCTTTCTCACAACATAACTATGATGGTTTTAACACGTCATGATAGTGCTTCAGTTCTATTCAACAGATGTAATATCAACGAAGCAATATACTTTAAAATAAATCATATTGCCATCACCATCATCTCAGCGTTAATCCTAGTCGCATCAGAAGCTTTTTCAGCTTTGAAGTCTGGGGTCCGCTTTACCAGTCTAACTGCTGATTTTGGCTAAACTTCGATATTTTCCGTGAAGCGAATGCCGTCTGACCTCCACCACCCGAAGGCGATATCGAAGCATTGCAGTTAAACCAATTGTTGGACTTTTGAGGGCTCCAACAACCCGTAACGACCGCCATTAGATGTTCGTATAGAAACTGCGACCAACGGCTTAACGTGCTTTCCGAGGCACGACCAGACCAGTGCAAATAATCATATTCATGCATACAAATATTAGCACTGCGCGGGGATCGAACCCGCGCCTAATTGCGCAGCGGCCGCATCGCTACCACTATGCCACGGAGTCTGTCAAAAAACGAAAATTAATCATATTATGAAGAGGCTAATAAACGACCCAGATTTAGCTCGAAACTGTCTCCAAATCCTGGAGTACACGGGTAGAGTAGCCAGCCTGTTGGTGTTCTATAGGATGCATTTAGGTGAGTGTGCGAGGGAATTGCATGATTCAATTCCCCCATCTCTGTTCCACCATCGGACGACCCGTCGTACGGCGGGTTCCACCCTTACGTTGTTGACACCACAACGCTCCGAACGAAGTGCTTCGCCTTGTCTTTTATACAGCAAATTGCCAGCCGCGTGTTTCCTGATCTGACTAAAATTCCGAAAGAGAGGCTATGGTAGAGCGAACGAGTGTTGCACTACAGGCAGTCTCCGAATGGGGCAATGCCAATCTTGTAGCATTCAATGCCGCCAAAACGCAGGCGTGCCTTTTCACCGCCAAAAGGAGCCCGTTCACCTTGGCTCCTACTTTTCGAAATGTATCCTTGGAATGTACCGACCGCCTTCAGCTTTTGGGAGTTGAGATTTCCTCGAACCTAAACTTTGGGCGGTTCATTGAGTCCAAGGCCAAGGTGGCTGCCAAAAAACTTGGCGTTATCGCAAAGGTCCGGCGGTACTTCACACCAGGGCAGCTTCTGACGTTGTACAAAGCACAGGTCCATTCGTGTGTGGAGTACTGCAGCCACATTTGGGCTGGTGATGCAATGTTAACCCAAACAACACGACCAACGATGCTGCGTCAGAGGGAGATTGATCTGGAGGCCCTCCACAACCAAACTCCCGACACAACAACATTTCGCGCATCGTACCCGGCACGTACATCGCAACACAATTGCCCCTTGGCGGCATGACTTTGTCTGGTGGGTGGTAACATATGCCGGCGGCCGATGTTTTGGCCTACCACCGAGAAATACTTAGGTAAGTGTCTTCAAGGCTAGAGTGAATAGGCCCATCAACGATTACATTGGTTACTTTCAGGAGGGAAGATAGTGTGTTACGTGATCAAGATGTTGATGATTTTCTTTCACGTGTCATCACTTCATCAGCTACGCCCCGTGGTTTCACCCGAATATGTTCCTATCCCGTGGGAATACCGGGATATAAACTTATATATTCTTAATTGTGATTCGGAAGAAACAATTAGAAGAAAGAAGAAATTAACATTTCATCTTCTGCCGCTAATAAAAATAAAAGAGAAAATAAAATTAAGCTGAATAAATCCAGATTTTAACTTTATAGCGACTCGGAGCATGAGGCGAGACGCTATTTGAGAAGCAGTGATGTTGGTAAAGGAGGAGGCGGTGCGCTCCCGATAAGGACTAGGCCCAAGTCGACGACGCGTTGTGTTTCACGCGCGCCTCAAAGAGATGTCAGCACAACGTGACGGGGTCCACGAAGACCGATGCCTCCTGGGTCAGAGTTTTGGGGGATGTTAAAAAAGAAACCGTGGCCCTGGCGCACAGGCAAGTGAAGGAACACTGGTCAGTAAAAGTCTGACACGCCCTTCCGCTCCGCCCAGAGCCGGAAGTTGGGAAATCATCAAATGACCTCTTTTTATGATTTCCCAACTAAAACACAAAAAAACAGGGGAGACACTGCAGTTACAAATCCACGTGGCAGGAGGGGTTAGATCCGGTTCAGAGTCGTCATATAGTTTGAGTACGGACTTGTAACATAAAATATTGACTCGAATGTTCAATCATCCATACTAATATTATAAATGCGAAAGTAACTCTGTCTGTCTGTCTGTCTGTCTGTCTGTCTGTCTGTCTGTCTGTCTGTCTGTTACGCTTTCCCGCCTAAACCTCTCAACCGATTTTGATGAAATTTGGCACAGACAATCTTTGGACCCTGAGACAAAACATAGGCTACCTGTTATCCCGGAAAAATTTGATATTCCCGAGGGAAATCTAAAAAGCGCGATATAACCGAACACCACGCGGGCGAAAACGCGGGCGGTAAGCACATAATCTTTAGACCCTGAGAAAGGACATAAGCTACCTTTTATCCCGGAAAAATTTGATGTTCCCGAGGGAAATCTAAAAAGCGCGATATAACCGAAATTTACGCGGGCGAAGCCGCGGGCGGAAAGCTAGTTGTTTATAATTTACATTGTAACCGACTCAATGTTTTGCAATTCAAGCCGTGTGTTTTTCTTTTCTCACTTGCCATATTTGGTAAACAAAGCCCGTCCGTGTGAAAACTCAGTGTCAATGGAGGCACGAAGTGTACCTGTGTAAAGAACACGTCATCTCTCTCATTCTACAATGCTTCCATGTCATCTACAATTTATTTATTTATCCATTTATTTCAGGCATCAAGGCCATAATAATTTAAAATACTATAAATACATATCCATACTAATATTATAAATGCGAAAGTAACTCTGTCTGTCTGTCTGTCTGTCTGTCTGTCTGTCTGTTACGCTTTCCCGCTTAAACATCTCAACCGATTTTGATGAAATTTAGTACAGACAATCTTTAGACCCCGAGAAAGAACATAGGCTACCTTTTATCCCGGAAAAATTTGATGTTCTCGAGGGAAATCTAAAAAGCGCGATATAACCGAACTCCACGCGGGCGAAGCCGCGGGCGGAAAGCTAGTATAATATAATATTAACTAAAAACTACTGCACACGGATCATCGGCGTCGTGTTTCGCTGACTGGTGTCACGCAGCCGGCCACGAAACCGGCCGAATGCTTTTCTCAACGGTATTAGGGTCATGCTGAAGTTGAGGGGAAGAGCAACGAGTAAGAACACATCAGCCGTTATCCAAGTGGTCGCCAGACCCAACACCTGACTGGTCGAAGGATCCTCCCTTTTCTACAGAGGTTGATTGAACTTTATACATCCTCTTCTTCATACGTCATACCTCTAAAAATGTATAACTCCTAGAACCACCCACCAGACAAAGTCTTGCCGCCAAGCGATTCGTCGTGTTCCGGCATGATGTCTGGTGAAGGCGTACGGAGGACGGGTCTGAGAAGTTGTGTTGCGATGTGTGCCGGGTACGATGCCCCAAATGTTGTGTCGGGAGTTTGGTCGTGGAGGCATCTATGACGTTATTTAGATCATCATCATTATCAATAGCAGTTTACTTCTGGACATAAGCCTCTCCAATTTCACGCCATTCAGCTCGATTTTCTCCAACTCTCATCCATCGACTACCAGTCACCCTGAGAGGTCGTCGCTCCACCTACCCTGAGACTGAGGGTGTCAATCAGATAATGAATACGTTACCCTGATTGGATAATGTGTTATTTGCCCTCTGGAACATTTCAGTAGCTTCAAGCGTTAAGCTACAGACTGTTGAGCGCGTCGCGGTTTCGATTCCCGCACGGAACAAATACTTGTCTGAATTACAAGTAGTTGTTCCGGACCTGCCTGTTTGTGTCTGTGTATATGTTTGTAAACGCACCCAAGATCACGCACAATGGTCCGCTGGAGGGACTGAGTGCGGAAACCAAACCAATAACATAACATAACATAACGCACCCAAGATATAAGAGAATGTTCAAGAGTAGGTCAAAGTAATGAAAAAAAAAAAGACTGGGGTGGATGGTACCTACATAATTGCTCAATGAAGAAGCGTTGATCCTCAATGTCAGTTAATCCTCAGTAGGTACTTACCTACTTATCTAATAGTTTAAATGAGGATTTTTCCTGAAGTTGGACAATTAAATTACTGACCTACATTTTTATGGATGCAATGCAACTTAGCTTGTCAGTTTTCTCGACGTTACTGAGAATCTGTCAAATCAGAGAGATACTAAAAACGCTTAAAAAAACAGGTCAAAAGGGAGTCGGACTCGCGCTGTAAGGGCCCCGTACCATTACCTATACAAAAAAAAAACTGTTTTTGGTCTATGATATTATTTAATAACTGCAAAACAAATACACCATCTGTGAAAATTTAAACTGTCTACAGGCACAAACAATGGAGTTTTAGGACTACAGTGTCTGCCTGAAAGCTACCCGAAACTGGCAAATATTCCCAATCAATCTTGAACCTAGTGATAAAGTTTAGTGAGTAGTAGTATTCTTCTTTTTCCATAAGGAAAGGCAACGGTACAGAGCCATACAGCCTGATCTTTAGTTTAATCTTAGTTTCACTTCTTCTTTTGTAACTTACCCTAACTTATCCTAAACTTATCCTTTTTTTTTTCGGGGTGGAAATCCTCATAGGATGTTCGCCGCCCTGGGTTGGGCGACGGGGTCTGTCAGACTTTTACTGACTAAAACCACCCCGGTGTCTCTTCTATCACGAGCAAACGCGTGAGCCCGCGGGAGGTTAAATTTTTCCACGGCCCCACACCCTCGTGCTGGCCCGGTCTGGCCGGGCCCCGTCTCCTGCACGGGGAAGTGGGGTGTTAAACTACCCCGTGCATCGCCTCAGGGGCGTGCGTCGACACTCGCACGCGCCTCCGCATCCTAAACTTATCCTAACTTAAACTAACTCCTTTCGTTTCCCGCGTGAGGCCGATTAGGAGGAAGTTTGGGTAAGGTCATGATGTGGCCACTACGCCACAATATTTCACTGTTCTTTTTTTTTTTAATTATTATAAACTAGTGCTTGACTGCAATCCCGCCTGATGGTAAGCAGTGATGCAATCGTTGATGGTAAAGCGCACTAGTTTATTAAGCCTATTCACTTAAAAAACTAAGGAATAGGAAGGATGACGGCAGTTGAGCGAGGTGATGCAATGTTAAACCCAAGAACAACACGACCACACGAAGCTCTCGACTCTCCATGACCAAACTCCCGACACAACAACATTTGGCGCATCGAACCCGCCACACATCGCAACACAACTGCTCAGACCCGTCCTCTGTACGGCTTCACCAGACATCATGACGGAACAAGACGAATCGCTTGGCGGCAAGACTTTGTCTGGTGGGTGGTAACTTCCGCCGGCAGCCAATGTTATGGCCTACCACCGAGAGAAACTAATTAAGACGGAACTAACGAGAGGAACTAGTGATAAAGTTTAGTGATAAAGTTGAAAATCGATTTGACACATTGTAGTAGCTTGATGTGCTGTAGACATCGAGCACATATCCTCGATGATGCTAGCTCGATGGCTGTAGACTGTACCTAAATAATGAGTGTGTTTGTTTTATTATAAAAATATGTTTGTTTAGGCTAAGGTCTATGGTATCTATGGGTCTGCGTAGCCTGAAATAAATGAATGTTATTACTATTATAAAAACGAATAATTAAAAAAGATTTATAGGGTCCAGATTCATCCCTATTCCCAATAATAAGGTCCGTATTCAACCCTATTACCAAAAATAGGGTCCAATTTGTACTCATTGGGTACGAAACCCTATAAAAACAATCATTTTACTGTCAATGCTTTATCAACCTCGTTATGTTATTTTAGCAAAAAGAAAAGAAAAAACATGTTGATTGCATAAAACCTGGCAGCCATAAAACCTTCAGTCGTTAAAGATAGTTGATAAGGTGGCTACAGAATGTACCTAGTTTGTTGATGCTTAGTTTAATGTTAATTGAGGCGCGAAATCAACTCTTGTGTACATTTCTCCGTGTCGACGCAGTGTAAAACTATAAAACAGTGCGTCTTAGCCATTGGCGCGAAACGGACGTGTCCGCCATTGTTACCATAGACTAAACGTGTGTTATAAACTTTTTTAATTTAAAGTGCGGCAAGGATATTCTTTTTTAATTGGATTTAAAAATAAGGTGCGTTTATTTCAGTTTTATTTTATCAAAATAATGTATTTTTTTTCATTTAAGTGTGGTTTGTGGTATTGTTATGTATTTAGGGTAAGGATTTTCACAACCAGTATAAAATGATGAAAGAGATTGTCGTAATATTCATATTATTTATGTATTTGATGTTAGTAGGAATGAATCAATTTCTTTTATGTATATGACAAGAGGAAGTGAAATTGATGAACGTCATCGGGATTGCGTATTTACGAGTACCATAAAGAAGTGAAAAGGGATGTAGGGATGACTCGGGGCGAAAGTTTAAAATAGATTTTTACGCTAAAATCACGTAATTGCTTGTATGATTAACCAATCATAATACAATTAACACATTAGAGTCCTTTTATTATAAATCGGTACTGTGAAGCTCTGTAAGAAATGTCAGGTTATCGGGAGGAAAAATTGATGTAGGTAAGGGTAATTAATCGCTTAATTTATTTAAAATAGATTAATAACTAATTTTACAATGTAACATTAAATTATCCATATCA
This sequence comes from Sesamia nonagrioides, assembly GCA_017933935.1. Classification (NCBI taxonomy): domain Eukaryota; kingdom Metazoa; phylum Arthropoda; class Insecta; order Lepidoptera; family Noctuidae; genus Sesamia; species Sesamia nonagrioides. The sequence continues at coordinate 15,302 of JADWQK010001713.1, forward strand.
TAAAAGAATAAGAGGAAAAAAAAATAGGCAGGATCTCAATGGGCGTCAAAAAATTTGTCCGCATTGTTGTCTATGGGAGAAATTACTATAAAAACCATAGATGTAGGATTTTTTTGCTAAAAACTGATAGCATTACCACATTGGATAACAATGCTGATCTTTTGGGCTCAAAATATGCCAGGAATCAGTCACATCAAAACCATCTTCAAAAAAAATATAAATTTAATCAAAATTTGTTTATTCAAGGCTGAGATTTAGTACTTTGTGAAGATGAATATTATTTAAGACATTCCCCCCAAGACACCCGCCCTTCGTCACTTTCTAGTGTTTTCGCTAGAAAAAAGAAATGACGAGACATAGTTCCTCCTCAGCAGCACAGCTGATTGTTCAGTTAAAAAAACACATGGCTTTCTATGATGATATATTATCATGTAAATTTGATATAATCTATACTAATATACAATATGTAAAGAAAACCCTGTCCGATCCGTGAAGGTATTGTTAGGTATCGTTAACTGATTCTAATAATGCCTACAAAGCCGGGCTAAACTTAAAAAAAAATCCCCCAAAAAAAATAAATATTATTTCGAAAAAGCGAGGTAACTTAATGCATGTGCGGTAGGCAACCCGATAGCCCCGCCCCCCTTCACCCGCGCATGTATGCGCGGGTGAAGGGGGGCGGGGCATGCGGCACGTGGTCGCATCGCTATTCGCTCCGTCACAAATGGTGTTGTCAGTTTTTTAAAAATTACTAAATTTCGGGGAAATTGGAATTAATACCCGGGAAAAAAAGATTATTTCAAAATTCATTATTATTGTTACTGTGATGATTATGTAAAATTTTATATTATATTTGGTCAAGTGTTTACCTAACCTTTATTATCCTTATGGGTCGGACAGGGTTTTCTTTACATATTGTATAAAGCTGAAGAGTTTGTTTGTTTGTTCGTTTGTTCGCGCTAATCTCGGGAACTACTGGTCCGATTTGAAAAATTCTTTTTGCGTTGGATAGCCCATTAATCCAGAAAGGCTTTAGGCTATATAACATCATGCTGGACCAATAGAAGCGGAGCATAACTAACTCCACGCGAACGAAGTCGCTGGCGGCCGATAGTGATAAAAATACGTACTCCTCTGATAATTTCCTAGCCCTATACACAAATGAATTTTAATTCTCTATTAAGTACAGTCAGCATATCAAGCTACAAACTCTCAGATTTATTTATTACAATTTCAACTTTATCTCTAAAGCTTTACAGCTTATGGTTGATTGGGAATATTTGACAGTTTCTGGTAGCTTAACCTGCTGTCCAGTCCGTACCAAGGTCCTGCGCCCACTTAATTGATCGATAAACATTGTTACTTGTGATGAAGACTACCATGAAGGTCTCTCCATTTTTCAGATTAATATACAATATGTTAAGAAAACCCTGTCCGACCCGTAAGGATAATAAAGGTTAGGTAAACATATGACCAAATAAAATATGAAATTTTACATAATCATCATAGTAACAATACTAGTGAATTTTGAAATAACCTCTTTTTCCCACCAATTAATTCCAACTTCCCCAAAATTTGGTAATTTTTAAAAAGGGACAACATTATTTTTGACGGTAAAATTCTGAGCGAATAGCGATGCGGCCGCATGCCGCGTGCCCTGCCCCTCTTCGCCCGCGCCTGTATGGCATACTGCACATGTTTTAAGTTACCTCTTTTTGCGATAAAATATTTAATTTTTTAGGCGGATTTTTTTTTAAAGTTTAGCTCGGCTTTGTAGGCATTAGTAGAATCAGTTATCGCTACCTAACAATACCTTCACGGATCGGACAGGGTTTTCTTTACATATTGTATAGCCTACGACACTCACAAATAACGTTCAGTAGATCTAGAGATTGATAGCCTCGAACGCAGCCGCTGCTCAAGTACCCCCGGGTACGATCTCCACGCAGTGCAAATATTTGTATGTATGAATATGAATATTTGCACTGGTCTGGTCGTACCTCGGAAAGCACGTTAAGCCGTTGGTCCCGGTTGCCATACGAACATCTAATAGCAGTGATTACGGGTTGTTGGAGCTCTCAAAAGTCCAACAATTGGTCTAACTGCAATGCTTCGATATCGCCATCGGGTTGTGAAGGTCAGACGGCAGTCGCTTCACGGAAAATATCGAAGTTTAGCCAAAATCAGCAGTTAGACTGGTAAAGCGGACCTCAGACTTCGAAGCTGAAAAAGCTTCGGATGCGACTGGGATTAACGCTGATATGATTCACGTGGAGTTAGTTATGTTCCGCTCCTTTTCGTCGCAGCGTGATGTTATATAGCCTAAAGCCTTCCGGGATTAATGGGCTATCCAAAGCAAAAATATTTTTTCAAATCGGACCAGTAGTTCCCGAGATTAGCGCGTTCAAACAAACAAACATACAAACAAACTCTTTAGCTTTATATATTAGTATAGATTTATGTAAACATGATAAAATACTACTATAACTCGCACAAGTTACACCTCGCTGGTCAGACGGCAGTCGCTTCACGGTAAATATTGAAGTTTAGCCAAAATCAGCAGTTAGACTGGGAAAGCGGACCCCAGACTTCGAAGCTGAAAAAGCTTCGGATGCGACTGGAATTCACGCTGAGATGATAAGATCTAGAGATTACCCCCCACAACCTCACAAACATCACCTATTTAGTACAGATTATTTCAGTGTTTTTTTTTGTAATTGTGTATTCATATCTTTAGGCATGGATTTAAACAATTATAAGATATTCGACCTCCTCCGTACATGGAATTATGATAAGTATTTATCTGATTAGGCTTGGAATCAATATAAAAAATAATCTTAGTACTAAGATACTGAGATCAATAAAAATAATTGGCACGCGATACATATCATTAAGCCTTATTCGTGAAGTGGTAAACAGGGGCAGAGCTATAATTTCTACAAGGTAAATTAGCTAACGAAACTCCTTAGATTTTATCCATACTTACTAATATTATAAATGCGAAAGTAACTCTGTCTGTCTGTCTGTTACGCTTTCCCGCTTAAACCTCACAACCGATTTTGATGAAATTTGGCACAGACAATCTTTAGACCCTGAGAAAGGACATCATCATCATCAACAGCCCCTACTCGTCCACTGCTGGACATAGGCCTCCTTCATGGCACGCCAAAAAGCTCGATCCTGAGCAGTTCTCCGCCAGTCACTACCAGCCACCTTTTTGATGCCGTCGCTCCATCTTGCCCAAGTCGTCCCACGCTACGTTTGCCGAAACGCGGTCTCCACTCGAGGACTCGTTTACCCCAACGGTTGTCGGTCCTGCGGCATATGGGACCAGCCCATTGCCGCTTCAGCTTGCTAATCCTCTCAGCTATGTCAGTGACTCGGGTCCTCTGTCGGATCACCTCATTTCTGATGCGGTCCTCCAGAGAGACGCCCAACATAGCTCGCTCCATAGCTCGCTGAGCGACTTTAAACTTATGGACTAGTCTGACCGTTAGTGTCCACGTACAAGGACATAGGCCACCTTTTATTGAAAAATTTGATATTCCCAAGAGAAATCTAAAAGGCGCGATTTAACCGAACTCCATCCGGGCGAAGCCGTGGGCGGAAAGCTAGTATCAAATAAAAAAAAAAGAATTGATGATTTTTTGTTTATGGTCAACAACCGTTGGTCGGTAGTAAGTAGGTACAGTTATTTGAGGTATGAGTAGTGAAAACAAGTTTACCTAATTTGTTTTGACGTATTACCCGACACACAAATACTTACCCAAACCTATCAATCATAACATGAAAGCTTACAAAAAATGGATGTACGGACGACAGCATATCGAAGCATTGTAGTTAGACCAATTGTTGGACTTTTGAGGGCTCCAACAACCCGTAACGACTGCCACTAGATGTTCGTATGGCAACCGGGACCAACGGCTTAACGTGCTTTCCGAGGCACGACCAGACTAGTGCAAATATTCATTTTCATGCATACAAATAAGTACTTGCACTGTGCGGGGATCGCACCCGCGCCACCTTGCGCAGCGGCCGCGTCCGCTTCCGCTACGCCACGGAGGCTGTCATTCCCAATCAACATTGAGCCTTAATATTTTGGAGATAAAGTTGAAAATCTAATAAAGAATCTAAGACATTGTAGTAGATTGATGTGCTATCGTCTTTACAATAACGTATTATTCAAACGACGAAAAAGAACTAGTTATTATTTATCCTAAATATGTAATTATCTACTTAAATAAAATTAACCACCTAACTATTGTCTTCTTCTTCTTCCTCTTCTTCAGCCTATTGATGTTCACTGCTGGACAAAGGCCTCCCCCAAGACTTTCCACGCCGACCGGTCTTGTGCTGCCCGCATCCATCGGCTTCCCGCGACCTTCACCAAGTCATCGGTCCACCTTGTTGGGGGCCTCCCTACGCTGCGTCTTCCAGTACGTGGCCGCCACTCCAGAACCTTACTGCCCCATCGGTTCTACGAGCAATGTGCCCTGACCACTGCCACTTAAGTTTAGCGACTCGCAGAGCTATGTCGGTGACTTTGGTTCTTCTGCGGATCTCCTCATTTCTGATTCGAGAAACTCCGAGCATAGCTCTTTCCATTGCCCTTTGTGTGACTCTGAGCCTTCGTATGGGGCCCATTGTGAGCGACCACGTTTCAGTTCCGTAAGTCATCACTGGCAACACACACTGGTCAAAGACTTTAGTCTTGAGACACTGTGGTATCTTGGACGACGAGAAGATGTAGCTATTGTCTACTAACTTTTTTATTGTCTATTAACTATTGTCTACTTAAATAATATACAGTATGTAAAGAAAACCCTGTCCGATCCGTGAAGGTATTGTTAGGTATCGATAACTGATTCTACTAATGCCGACAAAGCTGGGCTAAAGTTAAAAAAGCCCTAATAAACTAAGTATTGTTTCGCAAAAGGAGGTAAATTAATACATGTGCAGGTAATACATCCGCGGGCGAAAGGGGGCAGGGCACGCGGCACGCGGTCGCATCGCTATTCGCTCATAATAGTAGCGTCAAAAATGGCGTTGTCACTTATTAAAAAAATACCGAATTTTGGGGAAGTTGGAATGAGTTCGCGGAAAAAAAGACGCTTTCAAAAATCATTAGTAAGTATTGTTACTATGATAATTGTCTAAAATTTCATATTTTATTTGGTCATGTGTTTACCTAACCTTTATTATCCTTATGGGTGTGACGGGGTTTTCTTTACATGTTGTGTAATTATTTAGTATCAAATGATTTTTAGAACCGTTTTCACCACCATTAGGCTCAGTCGTTGCAAAAATGAATACACAGAATAGAATAGTTCTTTATTTGCGTAGAAAGTAGGTACAAAATACAGATGTTACGTTTTTAGAAGATCCTTATACTGACTACCTTAACTAAAACATGCAAACAAAGCCAAAATTAATGAATATCCAATAACAATAGACGATCTCATTCTACACATTATAAATACACACTGTCAAATCAAATAAATATAAATTACATGTCAAAAGAAATTAAAAACATTTTTTTTTTTTGGTTCCTTTCTTTCCGTTCGGGCGAATGGAAAAGGCAAAGGCATAGTACGCCATACAGCCAAGTCTTCAGTAATTTTTTTTTTCATTAAATAACTATCCTAACTTATCTTAATTTATCCTAACTTATCCTAACATAACTTAACCTAAACTAACTCCCTTCGTTTTACGCGTTTGGACGATAAGGAGCGGTTTAGCGTAAAGACATGATGAGGCCACTATGCTACAATATTTCACTGTTCTTTTTGAATTATTCACTGAATGCACTTTTTACTACATAAATCACGCGTTTTTATTTAGTAAACGATACTATAAATAATTTTAAAAGTCCAATGAAAAATGAGCGTGACACTCATCTTGACATTCCCGCCAAACTCAATTAAAAACAACACAATTCATTACATACATTACATTACACATTACAAAAAATAAATAAAAAAAAAAGAATGTCCGGTTTATGGTCAATAGGCACAGTTCAGATCTAAGTACAAGTCAGTAATACACCCAATTAATATTAGTCACGTTATTATTGTATTATCACTTAGGTAATAACTACATATCACAAACCCAATAAAATAAGCATTAGTCTCAGTTACTAACAGAAATTGTACTTAGATAGAGGTATTCTAGTGAAAAACAAAATCTTTTCACAAATATCAACTCATTCATTCATTCATTCATTTATTCATAACAATTTACATTGTGTTGAACTTTACATATAAAATTATAAATTTAAATGAAATTGCCAAATATATAAAAACTCTTGACCAATGGCCCTTGATTCACAAACATCTGGTTGCTTTTTTGTGCCTTCACGACGGGTCAGCGGCTTGACATTTTTTGGCAGCCATAATGACATTTTAATTACGAAGTCATTACACTTAATTTTATTACAAATTACAGGAAACATTAAATAAGGTAACTAACTTAACTATAATTTGCTAATTAGTTTTATTAAGTATTTCTGGAAATCAAATTTAACATTGATTTTTAGATTTAATGCTTAAAAACATTTAAAGGTTTATTTAAAACACGCGCCATGTTTTTCCGCTTGATCAACACATCAACCATGTATTTCCATTAAATAATCATTAACCAAAACTCATTATGAAACTGACGCGCTCTTGTGTTTCTTGAATCAAAGTTTGAATAAACCCTTAGTTATGGCCTTACAAACCCTCAATTATAGCCAAATATTAAATTAATTATTGCGAAGAAACCATTAATTACCTATTGCTATAAAAATAACCATAAATCATAACGTAGCCGTCTACATCGAAAACTAGTAATGGAACGGAGATGGAGGAATTAAGCCATGCAATTCCCTCGCACACTCTCCAAATGCATCCTATAGAACACTGACAGGCTGGCTACTCTTCCCCTGTGCTCAGGCTTTGGAGACCGTTTTGAAGTTAGGTGAAACGAGCATGGAGTAAGCTGTTATTATTACTAATGCTAGGGATTTACACAATTGACAGGTCACGATTTGCAACCTCTGCAACCGCTTAGATGGTTGCAGCGGTTGCAAATCGTTTCAGAATCTCTCCGCTAACATAAATGTTACAACATAAGAAAAACAAAAAAAATATTTAATCTTGTTTTCTTTTCTGCTTTGTTAGAGGGTTATGCTCTACTGCCCTGTGTATTTACAAGCTTTTTATTCGTGTTTTTCCATCTGTTTCGCACATTTCTATAATTATAAACTAGTGCTTGACAGCCTCCGTGGCGTAGCGGTAGCGAACGCGGCCGTTGCGCAAGGAGGCGTGGGTTCGATCCCCGAACAGTGCAAATATTTGTATGCATGAATATGAGTATTCGCACTGGTGTGGTCGTGCCTCGGAAAGCACGTTAAGCCGTTGGTCCCGGTAGCCATACGAACATCTAGTCATCAGTCATCAGTCGTTACGGGTTTTTGGAGCCCTCAAAAGTCTAACAATTGGTCTAACTGCAATGCTTAGATATCACCTTCGGGTTGTGGAGGTCAGACGGCAGTCGCTTCACGGAAAATATCGAAGTTTAGCCAAAATCAGCAGTTAGACTGATAAAGCGGACCCCAGACTCCAAAGCTGAAAAGTTACGAATGCGACTGGGATTAACGCTGAGATGATGATGATGAAACTAGTGCTTGACCGCAATCCCGCCTGATGATAAGCAGTGATGCAATCGTTGATGGTATAGCGCGCTAATTTAATAAGCGTATTCACTTAAAAACCGGGAAGGAAGACGGCAGTTCAGCGAATAACACGATCAACGATGCTGCGCCAGAGAGAGATTAATCTGGAGATCCTCCACAACCAAACTCCCGACAAACTTTAGGCGCATCGTACCGTAGGCATATGTCGCAACACAAATGCTAAGACCCGTCCTTCGCACGGCTTCACCAGATATCATGCCGGAACACGACGAATCGCTTGGCGGCAAGACTTTGTCTGGTGGGCGGTAACTCCTGGCGGCAGCCGATGTTATGGCCTACCACCGAGGAAGAAAGAACTTGAATTTAGTTGCAATTTGGATATCGGCGCCAATAGCTGACCACTTTTACCTTGTACGAGTAGGTAGTTAGTTGTTGGAGATTTCCTACATGCACCTTTCCTGCTATCAATATTTTTTGTTTATTTTCTTAAAATCAACAATACCTATCTAAAGTTTCAAAATTTCCTGTTTATTAATTTGAATGTAGATGATTTTAAAACAGTTACTTTTGGGGTTCCGTGTCCAAAGGGAAACTAACGGTACTCTATTACCATTACTAAGACTCCACTGTCACCCCCCCCCCTGGGTACGACACATTTGACAGCTCACTCTAAAGTTCACTTTATATACTTTCGACGGTGATTTTTTTACAAAATCAATCGGATGATTAACGGTGGGGTTTTAATCGGTAAGGGGCCTCCGTCAACAGAAAAAGGGAAAACATGCATACATGACATCAGCAGCATAATCAGCGAACACACTTTTCTCAATTGATTGTGACTAGTTGGGATCGTTTGGACTAGGGTTGTAACGGAGCTTCCCCTCCGCTTCCGTTACTGCGTAAGTTGTTGTAAAAATTGATCGTTTTGTCTATGTGCTATAAAGGATTCGACAAACATGTAATCATGATACGGCAATGCTTGCGTACCATGGCTATGTATCGTCCGTACTTCGATACGGTCTAATAATTTGGGGGAACTCAGTGGAGGTTGATAGAGTATTTAAATCCCAAAAAAAATGCATCCGAGCAATCTGTGGAGCTCATTTTTTAGACAGCTGTAAGCCATTGTTTCAAAGATTAAACATCCTGCCTTTACCATGTCTATACATTTTTGAAACATGCACTTTTGTAAAAAGAAATTACAATTTATTTGAAACTCTGGAAGACAGGCCAAATAGCCGAACACGACACAAAGACAGACTTCGTTTACCACAAATAAAATTAAAATTATTTAAGAAAAATGTATATTGTATGTGCATAATCATTTATAATAAATTACCAAATAGTTTACAAGAATTACCTTTGACATTATTTAAGAAAATGCTATTTAAATTTTTGTTGTCAAAAAATTATTATAGGATTAAGGACTATTTAGAAGACAAATTGATGGAATTTAGATAACGTAATTTTACTAATAAATTTGCACGCCATATATGGCAGGATACGCTGGAAAAAATGCATTGTAACACCCTTTGTACCGTATTTTAGCAAATAAACATTTTTGATTTGATTTGATTTGCGGAAGTCCCGCAAGAAATAGTATCTTCGCTTCCGCCTCCGCCTCCACACAATTTTTGCGGAGTTATAACGGAGGTTTGTTTACGTATTTATAAAATAAATAATGCGCAAGCTGCCACGCTCGACAACCGTCCGGCCGCGTTTGTGCACGAAATGGTCAAGAATCAACTAGTGCGAATAAAAAAAGACAAAAAGGCGGGAATGCGGCAAACACAATTTGTTTCTCCTAAAATTTTCATTACCAGAAGGTAATTTTTTTTTACCAAGTATAATAATATTAATGTACATATTTAAAATAAAAAAAATTGTCTTAATTAATCATAAATTTCAATTTTTCTATATGTACTCACCTCCGCCTCCGCCTCCGTAATAACCGCATCCGCGGAGGTGAGACTCGTCGCCTCCGCATCCGCCTTCGCCTCCGCTAACAAGCCTCCGTTACAACCCTAGTTTGGACCGCCCATTGGTCCGTTCGGTCAAAACGATCGCAACTAGTCGCAAACATTTGCCAAGAACGTGTTCGCCGATTAGGGGGCAGGTAGGTACATGGCGAGAGAACATGCCCGAAAGTTAAATTATTATACTTCGATTTTCAATAAATATTGAACTTAATAAATAAGAGTTAATAAAATTGGAGATTTAGATAAATCCAGTTAGCGAAGAGCCGATTAGTTAACGAGTTCTTCGGTGACCGTAAAACAACGACCTTCAGAAAACCATATGTTTTCCTCAACCGTGACATAGAATAAAGAGAGGGAAGTACGTTATCTTCATACAAACGGACCGCGCGCGGCTTGTATGTGTGCGCCATAGTATCTATGCGTCGCCGCACGCACACCTAAACACAATATTAGAGTGCCTATGACTGCGCTAGTCGCGACTAGCACGGAACGAGGTTCGCGCGTCACGGCTTTTCGGCACATTAGCTTTTAAAAAATGATCACATAAACTGCAAAGTTGGTATGTCTATTTATGAACAAATAAAAGACTTATATTTTTCAAATTATATTTCTAAAAGTTATTTACAAGGATACGGATATATTACACATTAAAGTTTAATAACAACGCGTTTCGTAATAGTCGAAACCGAAGAAAGTAGGTATTTTTCTGTAGCTAATTTGTAATTTTGTATTAAATGTGTGATTCAATAGATGTTATGTTTGTATTATTTATATTTGTATTAATTAAAAATAAAAATAAATATGGTTCTTTATGTGTACAAAACTAAAAATAAAAATTACAAAAAAAAAACTGACTAGTATATGTAAACTAAATACTAAGCAAATAATTTAAACATAAGCTCTTAGTCTATAAATATTTGTTAGCGGTTTGGGCGACAACCGTAACCGACGAAGCGCGGACAGTCGTCAACCCTAAGACAGTAGGCAATTAAATCGCGGATTGGGTCGCAGATAACCTACTTCCCCTCTTTATTCTATGACCGTGACTTATCATTCTTAACTTAAAGTACCTGCTTAAAGACGTACTTACCTCTAACAGGAAAATGGCAGACTCAATTTTTATTTGTCGACCTTAGAACTGCACGAACTCTGCCCCGCGGTTTTACCCGCATAAGGTTTGATAAAAAAAAAATGATATTTATTACCACTGGTTTGAACATAACAACATAAAATATTAATCACTAAACTGATAACAACGCAAGTGTTTTAGATAAACGGTAAGGGCTAATCAAATGCCCGCCTAATTTAAGATTTAACTTGTGTTTAGGGTGCCAGGGTCCTCGCTAGCTAATTAAGCCAAAAATAACAGTAGATGTTAGCCAAGCACAATATAAATTAGGTCACTAAAATAAATGAACTATCTAGCCAAGTACCTATCGACGCTTGAAAGGCAATCATATATAGACGACAAAAATTCGTAAATTGAGTTATATACACCATTCGAACCGCCAGATTTTTCTGCGTCGTTTGGTATAAATGACTCAATTTACGATTTTTTGTCGCTTAGATATGATTGCCTTTCAAGCGTCGCTATGTATCAACCTGGTAAACTTGTTGTATCCTGTATAAAAAGTATCATCCAGTTAAATGCTCTTCTGAGGCGCGGCAAGTTCTGAGTGTTGTTGAAGGAGCTAGCCATGTCTTCATATGATCTCTTGAATGCCAACCATTCTTCACAGGCCCTGTTGAAGTGCGGGAGTTCCAGGTGCTTTAGCGTAGTCAGATCACGTGACTTGTCGGCTAGTTTCAGTATTACTTTTTTTTTTCGGGGTGGTAATCCTCATAGGATGGCCGCCGCCTTGGGGTGGGCGACGGGGTCTGTCAGACTTTTACTGATTAAAACCACCCCGGTGTCTCTTCTACCACGAGCGCGCGTGGGGCCGCGTGAGTCTAAATTCTTCCACGGCCCCACACCCTCGTGCTGGCCTGGTCTGTCCGGGCCTCGTCTGCTGCACGGGGTAGTGGGGTGTTAAACTACCCCGTGCATCGCCTCAGAGGCGTGCGTCGACACTAGCGCGCGAATAAGGGGCGGGGACTTCGCCATGTCCCTCGCCCCTGGACCCTGGCCCCTGGACGTAGAACTTTCTCCTGTAGGCTTCCAACGCGCAGAACCTCCTCTTGTCGTCGGCATCTTCTTCAAATTATTGTTCCCGATCCGGATCATTTATTGATGCTGCTACTGTAGTTGAACTTGAACTTGAACTGCGCTGGCGGGAATAGCTTGGCAAGAGGTGTCGGCGACTTAAATAATAACACTTCTGTTCTTTGTTTCTTTCTTCTCTTATTTCTTGCTTCTTTATTATAATACTGCTAAATTCAGAATTCCCAACCAAGGAAACCTGCCCCTTTTTATAAATACCTCCAACCAATCAGAACTCTTCGCACACGGTACTATCCATTTTGACGTTAGGCAATTTTGGCAATTTAACTACCTTTTGTATGGGAAACCTTAGTTTTTTAATTTTCCGTAATTGGGTGTCCTTTATATTTTATTACATGAGTAATAAGTTCATTTTATCTAATTACACACAAAAACCAATAAAAATATCTATTTACGGTCCTAAAATATCAAAAAACCCTTAGCGGCTCTCGTTGCGGTAAAAGTTTCGCAGTACTTAATCTTATTGCGAACATCATATAAGTGGTGCCCCCTGGATGATAATTGAAACAACAAAACTTAGTATTCTTTATTTCGTGGGTAGTTACGATTACTTTTTATATCCTATAATTTATTTTACCCTCGATTATTTTAATATTTATATAAAAACTAAAGTTGAAAAAACAACTTCTTAGCCTTTTGTTGACAGTGTTAGTTATAACAAGCACTTATTAAATGATACGTATGGCCATTGCACAATATTTCAGGGCTTTCAGGCGTCGTCGCTAACACAGTTAAACCAATTGTTGGACTTTTTGAGAGCTCCAAGAACCCGTAACAACTGCCATTAGATATTCATATGGCAACCGGGACCAACGGCTTAACGTGATTTCCGAGGCGCGACCAGACCAATTCATATTGCATGCATACAAATATTAGCACTGCGCAGGGATCGAACCCGCGCCTCCTTGCGCAGCGGACACGTTCGCTACCGCTACGCCACGGAGGCTGTCAGGGATGGATTAGCAATATGCTTCATAATATACTCGCTGCGGCTCTCATGGTGAGGAGGTTCCTGTCTCTGGAGCCCTAACAATGGATCCTGCTCGCGATACCGGCTGACCTAAATAAAATAGATACTAAATAATAAAATAGGTACTAAAAAACCTAGACGGAAGGAAATCTAGGCGCTTTAAGAATACTCTCAAACGTACTCTCTTAATGCGTCATTTGATAATTGATATTAATGCACCAATAAGGTTCGAAACCGGTCCTTTATTAACCGCATTTAAAGTAGTTTGACAAGTTTTTAAGAAAAAAAATATCATCGTAAAAATTCTCGTGAAGACCTTTGAGGAAATAAGGTTTGGAAAATACTCAAACCAATAACAAAATACAAACAACTTTTTTTTAAATCTTAATAACCGGAACTTATAGTCATCATCAAAAAATCACCGTCATAAAACGTAGTGATTACTTGCTCAGTGGACACCATAATGATGCCGTAAAGATCCTAATCCTAAAGCATTTAATTTTTTAACCTAGTGTAGCCAGCCTTTTAGTGTTCCATAGGATGCATTTTGGTCAAATCAAATCAAAAATGTTTATTTGCTAAAAATACGGTACAAAGGGTGTTACAATGCATTTTTTCCAGCGTATCCTGCCATATATGGCGTGCAAATTTATTAGTAAAATTACGTTATCTAAATTCCATCAATTTGTCTTCTAAATAGTCCTTAATCCATACTAATATTATAAATGCGAAAGCTGTCTGTCTGTCTGTCTGTCTGTTACGCTTTCCCGCTTAAACCTCTCAACCGATTTTGATGAAATTTGGCACAGACAATCTTTAGACCCTGAGAAAGAACATAGGCTACCTTTTATCCCGGAAAAAATTGATGTTCCCGAGGGAAATCTAAAAAGCGCGATATAACCGAACTCCACGCGGGCGAAGGCGCGGGCGGAAAGCTAGTTTATTATAAATGAATAAGGACATACAGTATACATTTTTCTTAAATAATTTTAATTTTATTTGTGGTAAACGAAGTCTGTCTTTATGTCGTGTTCGACTATTTGGCCTGTCTTCCAGAGTTTCAAATAAATTGTAATTTCTTTTTACAAAAGTGCATATTTCAAAAATGTATAGACATGGTAAAGGCAGGATGTTTAATCTTTGGTGAGTGTGCGAATGCGAAGGAATTGCATGATTTAATTCCCCCATCTCCGTTCCACCATCAGAAGACCCGTCGTACGGCGAGTTTGCACCCTTACGTTGCTAACACCACTACGAATCGGACGAAGAGTTTCACCTCTTCTTTTATACCGCGTACATCGATTGACTGGAACAATTTGCCAGCGGAGTTGTTTCCGTCGGACTACAATTTGAGTGTCTTCAAGGCTAGAGTGAATACTAATAGGCTCTTAATAAACTAGCGCGCTTTACCATCAACGATTGCATCACTGCTTACCATCAAGCGGGATTGCGGTCAAGCATTAGTTTTCGTGGTGGCCTAGTGGTCAAAACACCAGCCTCTCAAGTATGAGTGCGCGGGTTCGATTCCAGGTCAGGCAAGTACCAATGTAACTTTTCTAAAGTTATATGTACTTTCTAAGTAGGTATATATTGGACACCAATGACTGAAGGTGAAGGAAAACATCTTGAGGAAACCTGGACATTCGTCTGAAATCGCCAACCCGCATTGAGCAAGCGTGGTTATTACGCTCAATCCTTCTCTGTATGAGAGGAGATATGTGCCCAGCAGTGGGACGATAAAAAGGTTGATGATGATGATGATAACTAGTTTATAACAATGTAAATGTCTTACCTAGGTAACGTAGTGCGCAGGAGTCCGTGACACTTCCGAATACAGCGCTTGACCTCCGCTACAGATGAGTAAACTTGCAGCCAACGGAATGCGACGCGAATTTTTTTTTTTTTTTTGTTAATAATGAATTATAAACTAGTGCTTGACTGCAATCCCGCCTGATGGTAAGCAGTGATGCAATCGTTGATGGTAAAGCGCACTAGTTTATTAAGCCTATTCACTTAAAAAACTTAGGAATAGGAAGGATGACGGCAGTTGAACGAGGTGATGCAATGTTAAACCCAAGACCAACACGACCAAACGGTGCTGCGCTAGAGGGAGATTGATCTGGAAACTCTCCACGACCAAACTCCCGACACAACAACATTTGGCGCATCGTACCCGGCACACAACGCAACAGAACTGCTCAGACCCATCCTCCGTACGGCTTCACCAGACATCATGCCGACACGACGAATCGCTTGGCGGCAAGACTTCGTCTGGTGGGTGGTAACTTCTGCCGGCAGCCGATGTTATGGCCTACCACTGAGAAAATAATTAATATGATATAGATCATAATGAATAATTATGATATAGATAATAATTATAAACAGCAGGGTAATTGGGTTTTATTCTAAAAAATAATTTAATGTCCATCAGATGGATTTATAAAAAATATTGAAAACGTACTTCTTATTTTTTCTTTCATTCAAATACTTAGGAAGATATATTGATTTGAAATGTCGCATGACGTCACGCCGTGGTGCAAAGACGGCCACGGCGTGACGTAATTAGCCCCCAATCCGTAACTTTAATACGCTATACCTGAGTAGTTTTTGGTAATTTCGACAAAATATAAAATACGGGACTTAATTTTTTTCATTACCTATAAGAACAAGGAAATTCTATCTAAACTGGAATGTAAACTTGCATAAGTCTCTTATTTAAAATAAGACTATGGCAAGAGCAATAAGGTCGATCGGAAATAAAACTTTATTTGAAGAGAACACGGTCCGAGGGAGAAAGCGTCCCAGTAGCCCTCTGTCTCTTTCTAAATGTTACCCGTATTTATTTTTGTAATTTTGTTTGAAGCCAACAATTTCGATTAGAAAAAAGATGGTGAAAAAGGGTGCCATTAATGTCTGCAATAGTGAGTCATACTCTGGATGCGGAATATCATTCTTTAAGTAAGGTGTTTGCGGTAATCATTTACAAGTTATTTTGTTTGTATGTAGGGTGACCATAAATTTCGGACTAATTATTAAATGTGCACTTAGTCATTGTGTGCATAATAAGTAAAGTGACTTTAATTGGGTATTTACAATGACATTAAATTTTGCTTTCTTGTAGATATTTTATTTATCTAAAGGTACAGTTTCGGGTAGATTGACCTGCTGTCGTCCGTATATCGTCAATGTATTCATACATTTTTAAAATTTAATAATGAAATTGAAAAGTTCGCTTCCATGCCTAAATGTACATTAAAACTCAGGTAATATAAGTGAAAAAAAAATATTTTACGTACATCCATACTAATATTATAAATGCGAAAGTAACTCTGTCTGTCTGTCTGTCTGTCTGTCTATCTGTTACGCTTTCCCGCTTAAACCTCTCAACCGATTTTGATGAAATTTGGCACAGACAATGTTTAGACCCTGAGAAAGAACATAGGCTACCTTTTATCCCGGAAAAAAATTATGTTCCCGAGGGAAATCTAAAAAGCGCGATATAACCGAACTCCACGCGGGCGAAGCCGCGGGCGGAAAGCTCGTTCCTTATAAATTCCATTATAATAGTCACTCTACACAACAAGGACAGAGGGCTACTGTGAAGCTATCTATCTCCCTCGGACGGCGTTTTGATCGATAGTTCACATTCCAGTTTGGATAGAAATTCCTTGTATAAGAAGGAATAATTATTTTTTTTATTTTCATACCTTGGATACATCCCTATTGCGCATCACACCTTATCAGTAGCAGTGGGGTAGTATTCTGTAATCTGTGCAATGGGTTTCATTTTGACAGTTTAAAAATATGCATTGCGTTATTTACGTTCTTAAGCAAACACATTTTTCGAACATTAGGAGCAATAGATAAGTATAATCTGCTTAAAAAATACAATTCCCGTTGATAATCAAATCAAATCATTTATTTCAAATAAACCAGTTACAGGCACTTTTGAATTGTCAGAAGGTCGGTTAGACAATAAGATGAAGCTAGTCGCCCACTCCAAAGAGTAGGTACCTATGGAGAAGAACGGACAAGAAACCCCATGGACA
Source organism: Sesamia nonagrioides (assembly GCA_017933935.1). Taxonomy (NCBI): domain Eukaryota; kingdom Metazoa; phylum Arthropoda; class Insecta; order Lepidoptera; family Noctuidae; genus Sesamia; species Sesamia nonagrioides. Next base: position 32,196 of record JADWQK010001713.1, read on the forward strand.
CTCTTTTAAATTTTCAAGCTATTGTTACAAATATTTGATTACATCATTCATGTTGAAATCAACCGTGTGAGTACGATGCAGAAATATATTGTACGCTAAGAGCGTCCATAGAAAACACACAAAAATCAATTCAGAAATTAAAATACGCCATGGCAGCTAAGAGATGACCAGTCCCCACTGACGGCATCCGTTTACGAACATGACGTATGGATCAGCATCATTCAGCTCAACCATATTGAAGGGAACCCAATAACCCAACACACACGCCACCATCAGCGAGACATTTGAGTGAGCATGACATACTCTCAACAGCCAGAGCACAATCAAGTTAATAAAAATGACTAACCCAACAAAAAAATGCCTTACAGCACATTCGTACATTGTGCTCACACGTTTGCCATGCTATTATACAATACTAAGAAATTGAATCTACACAATAATATTAAGTGCGCAATTAGGATGCGGTTCTCGATATGGCAATACAATAAGTGGATCAAACCTCTATAAATTTGCTCCATGGAACAAACTGTCCGACAATACTACAGAAAATACAATATGTTAAGAAAACCCTGTCCGACCCGTAAGGATAGTAAAGGTTAGGTAAACATATGACCAAATAACATACAAAATTTTACATAATCATCATAGTAACAATACTAGTGAATTTTGAAATAATCTTTTTTTCCCGCGAATTAATTCCAACTTCCCCAAAATATGGTAATTTTTAAAAAGTGAGAACATTATTTTTGACGGTATAATTCTGAGCGAATAGCGATGCGACCGCGTGCCGCGTGCCCCGCCCCTCTTCGCCCGCGCCTGGATGGCCTACCGCACATGTTTTAAGTTACCTCTTTTTGCGAAATAATATTTATTTTTTTAGGGGGATTTTTTTTTAAGTTTAGCCAGGCTTTGTAGTCATTAGTAGAATCAGTTATTGATACCTAACAATACCTTCACGGATCGGACAGGGTTTTCTTTACATATTGTATAAGAATAAAAAATTATGAAATTGACAATAGATTGACAATCTTGTAGCATCAATGCCGCCAAAACACAGGCGTGTCTCTTCACCGCCAAAAGGAGCCCGTTCACCTTGGCTCCTACTTTTCGAAATGTGTCCTTGGAGTGTTCCGACCGCCTTCAGCTTTTGGGAGTTGAGATTTCCTCGAACCTTAACTTTGGGCGGTTCATTGAGTCCAAGGCCAAGGTGGCTGCCAGGAAACTTGGCGTTATCGCAAAGGTCCGGCAGTACTTCACACCTGGGCATCTTCTAATGTTATACAAAGCACAGGTCCGTTCGTGTGTGGAGTACTGCAGCCACTTTTGGGCTGGTGCTGCCAAGTGTCACCTGGCCACTTTGGATTCAGTGGAGAGACGTGCAAAGAGGCTGATTGGTGACCCTGATCTAACTCGAGTTGGTCTCCAAAGCCTAGAGCACAGGCGTAGAGTAGCCAGCCTTTTGGTGTTCTATAGGATGCATTTTGGGGAGTGTGCGAGGGAATTGCATAATTTAATTCCCCCATCTCCGTTCCACCAGCGGACGACCCGTCGTACGGCTGGTTTGCACCCTTACGTTGTTAACACCACTACGATCCGGACGAAGCGTTTCGCCTCCTCCTTTAAACCGCGTACATCGAGGGAATGGAACAATTTGCCAGCGGCGGTGTTTCCGTCGGACTACAATTTGAGTGTCTTCAAGGCTAGAGTGAATAGGCTCTTAATAAACTAGTGCGCTTTGCCATCAACGGTTGCGTCACTGCTTACCATCAGGCAGGATTGCGGTCAAGCGCTAGTTTAAAATACCTATATAAAAAAAAAAAAAAGATTGGTGCCAACGGAAGGGTGACAAGCGAATATTTGTAGTAAGAAAATAAAAGAATAATAAAATCCTGATAATGATTTCAATATACATAATAAATTGGCAAAATATTCGATAAAATTGATGGATATCTTTATGATCGTTTTAAACATTTAAGTATAATCTTGAAACACGTTTCAAGATAAAATATTGATTGTTCTTATTAACGCCAAGAGGCGTACTCTTGTTTTAAATACGAACAGAGAAGGTATTCTACCCGCAAGGTAATTACGTAAAACACTCATCATCATCACAGCGTTAATCCCAGTCGCATCCGAAGCCTTTTCAGCTTTGGAGTCTGGGGTCCGCTTTACCAGTCCAACCGCTGATATGGCTAAACTTCGACATTTTCCGTAAAGCGACTGCCGTCTGACCTCCACAACCCGTAGGCGACATCGAAGCATTGCAGTTAGACCAATTGTTGAACTTTTGAGGGCTCCAACAACCCGTAACGACTGCCGCTAGATGTTTGTATGGCAACCGGGACCAACGGATTAACGTGCTTTCCGAGGCACGACCAGACCAGTGCAAATATTCATGCATACAAATACTTACACTGTGCGGGGATCGAACCCGCGCCACCTTGCGCAGCGGCCGCGTCCGCTATCGCTACGCCGCGGAGGCTGTCAATTACGTAACACACTATCAGTAGCAATGGGTTTCATTTTGACAGTTCAACAACATTTATTGCGTTATTTACGTTGTTGGGCAAACACATTTTTCATATACAACGTTATTTTTCTTTATGAGAAATATGTTAGTTATGAATTATACAGACTGGTGCTGACAATACGACAATAAATGAAAACACGGATAATGTTGGTTCATAGGAATACTCCTAAACCATAGAAAAAAACTTACCATCAAAAATAAAAAAAGAAAGTTTCAAACACACTAAATCGCATAAAATTGCAAACGGAATAGAACATCCTTTAAAAATATTGGTTCACTGACCTCCGATCGGCGATAGCGCGGTCCTGTATCGACTCGCTTTATTTGCGCCATTATAATTAAAGTTTGGTACCGCAGGATGCGACGGTCATTAACCTGTAAGCGCTTCCTTATCAACATGTACATCATGTAGAAAATGTGAAAATTGAAAAATAATTTCCTGTGACTAAACTAAAGGACATAAATATGTCCTTTAGTTTAGTTACAGGTGGTAGTGATTTTTTATGGGTAGACTGCGAATGTGTTGATACGATGTTTAATTTATTGTCGTATTGCCAGCACCACTTTGTATATAGCCTTAATAGTTTGTTCAGAATAAGCAACTGAATCGATTCCAATATTTTTTACGTCTTATTAAATACTAGCTTTCCGCCCGCGGCTTCGCCCGCGTGGAGTTCGGTTATATCGCGCTTTTTAGATTTCCCTCGGGAACATCATTTTTTTCCGGGATAAAAGGTAGCCTATGTTCTTTCTCAGGGTCTAAAGATTGTCTGTGGCAAATTTCATCAAAATCGGTTGAGAGGTTTAAGCGGGAAAGCGTAACAGACAGACAGACAGAGTTACTTTCGCATTTATAATATTAGTATGGATTTTCCCCAAATACATTTAGAAATTGTTGCAGTGTGGTTACCGAGCGCGTCACGCGCAACAGCTGACGCCAGAGGTCAACGTACCGACCGGAGCGTGGACCATATTTTTGGTGGGATAGCCAGCAGTATAAATAACAAGCTCATAACTTTGTGGTTTTTCATGATATCTTTTTGAAATTTTGTACATAGATTATTTACTTAAAAATCTAATGACACGATTGATCGATGATTACGAACATCTGATGTCAGACGTTACGAGTTGTTGGAGCCCTCAAAAGTTCGGTCTAACTGTAATGCGGGCGGCTTAAGTTTAAACTTCTTCGGGTTGTGGAGGTCAGACGGCAGTCGCTTCACGGAAAATATCGAAGTATAACCAAAATCAGCAGTTAGACTGGTAAAGCGGATACCAGACTCTAAAGCTGAAAAAGCTTCGGATGCGACTGGGATTAATGCTGAGATGATGATAGAATAGAATAGAATACTCTTTAATATGTACACCATATAGACATAGAATAAAGAGGGGAAGTAGGTTATCTGCGACCCAATCCGCGATTTAATTGCCTACTGTCTTAGGGTTGACGACTGTCCGCGCTTCGTCGGTTACGGTTGTCGCTCAAACCGCTAACAAATATTTATAGACTAAGAGCTTATGTTTAAATTATTTGCTTAGTATTTAGTTTACATATACTAGTCAGTTTTTTTTTTTGTAATTTTTATTTTTAGTTTTGTACACATAAAGAACCATATTTTTTTTATTTTTAATTAATACAAATATAAATAATACAAACATAACATCTATTGAATCACACATTTAATACAAAATTACAAATTAGCTACAGAAAAATACCTACTTTCTTCGGTTTCGACTATTACGAAACGCGTTGTTATTAAACTTTAATGTGTAATATATCCGTATCCTTGTAAATAACTTTTAGAAATATAATTTGAAAAATATAAGTCTTTTATTTGTTCATAAATAGACATACCAACTTTGCAGTTTATGTGATCATTTTTTAAAAGCTAATGTGCCGAAAAGCCGTGACGCACGAACCTCGTTCCGTGCTAGCCGCGACTAGCGCAGTCATAGGCACTCTAATATTGTGTTTAGGTGTGCGTGCGGCGACGCATAGATAGGCGCACACATAGAAGCCGCGCGCGGTCCGTTTGTATGAAGATAACGTACTTCCCTCTCTTTATTCTATGATATAGATTACAGAACATAAATAAAAATATTTTACAAAGGGTGAAACAATGTACTGTGTGTACTTAAAAATACTGGACACGTATTTCCAGTTTCTTTCTTAAACAAAAAGTAGTGTTGTATACAACGTGTAACATAAAGGGTATATACATAACAAAGGCATGGCATCTTTACATGATATCAAACGATATTGGAAGGGTTTTTTAATCCTATCTCTTTATATTAGGAAGTTATGAGGAAAAACACCGCCTGTGATGCTACTATCATACTAGTCGCACAGAGATATTGAAGGCATTTATCGGATTTTGGCAAGTAACGTGACGGGTAACGAGTAGTTATTAACGTATGTAGTAGGGTGCTTCTTATTTTTCGACTTTTGAAAAGTAATTGCGTCAACCCGCCATTCGCTTCTGTCATCCAAAAAACGAGCTCATTATTTTTATTTTATTTTTAAATCAAATTTTAGGGGTCGCTACCGAGCATTAAAGTTTTAATATTTTGTATTTTTATTTTATTACTTTAAAGAGACATATAATAGTTTTAGGATTATTGAATCAAGATAAAATTTGCTTTTTCAACTGTCGACGCATGATTCAACACAATAAACACTCGATTTACACTTGCCCCTCTTCCCCCGCCACCTTCAGTATGCGCCCGATCGCCTCGTAAAGTCGTAATACTAGTACAACATCAGCACCAAGGAATGATTTGTGCTTGCTAAAAGATCTCAAGAGTTTTGAAAAAATAAACAAAGCCATATCAAAAAAAGCTATAACAAAGTTTCTAGGGCATATATGGTACCTCTTCGAAGAACTTGTTGCATTTTCTTTTTTTGATGACGAAGTTTCATTGGAAAGTAAACAAAATATGGTTATTGCACTAAATGAAGAAAGTTTAGACTTCAGCTCTAAGCGGATTACCTTAGATGTAAGTCACATCGAAGAAAAAAAATTAGAAGACTTTGTTACCAGCAACACCTTACGGTTATTTAGAATTCTCGGTATTTCATCCGCATTTTTAAAAAAAGATCCTTCTCTTTGGGAGGAAGATGAAGATTGAAGCTTCTAGAGAAATTATATGCTCTATGGAAGTAGGGAATGATTTGGCGGAGCGGGGAGTGGCATTAATGGAAGAGTACAACAAATTAATTACCAACGATGAGGAACAAAAACAATATCTTCTCTTAGTTGTGAGAAATTTTATACAGAAGTACCCAAATACAAATGAAAATACGTTGTTATCATAGTTAATTTTTCAGTATCATAACTCCCTACTAATTATATGATTTAAGAATGATTATAATTTTTTTCACTGAATAAAAATTCTAATCAAAAATACATATTTTTTTTTATTTTGCTGGCCGGTAGCGACCCCTAAATATTACTTTAAAAATCTGAAAAAAATAATTTACTACTTTTTTGGATCATAGAAGAGAATGAATGGGTGACGCGAGAATAAATTGAAAAAAAAATTTTTTTTGTCCGTTTAAGAAGCACCCTAGTATGTAGTGTGCTGCCACGTTTGTTATGATTTGATTTTAAGAAACACACGAAACCGAAAATTTGGTACCAATTTTTTGAGTAGTTTATTTTGAGGTGAAACCCTTCCGATATCGTTTGATATCATCTAATGATGCCATGCCCTTGGTATGTATATACCCTTTTTGTTACACGTTGTATAGAGCAACGCATTAGCAATATGCTTCAGAACGATTAAAATTTGGGTAAATACGGTTATTACACAGATATATATTTTTATGACATAATAAATAACATGGCTTTACTTTACTTTATCCTTATTTTATTTACGTATTCAGCTACATATTTTTTTTTTCAATTTCTTTAATCATAATAACGTGTATCTAAGCCATTCTAAGCATTTTAAAAAAAAATGTGTCCGACCGAATGTTCGGTTTCTGTATAGTTTCGGCAACCACACGAGTTTCGGTTTCGGCGTCGCGACCAATTAAAGGCTCGCCCACCTGCTGCCATCACATACAACTACGTCGACGGCGTGCTTACGTGCCCTCAGTGTGCACGAAGTTTCGCCGCCAAGATATTCTACATATGCCATCTTCGGGCGCATGAGCGCCAAATCATCGGCTAGGAGTCGAAGTGGTCGCCGTGGCCGAAACCGGTCGGTAACATCATCGTCATCATCATTGTCGAAAAAAATGTCTGGTGGTCAGCGAAAATGCAATGAATATTATTGAACTATAAAAATGAAAATATATCGCATTAGCGACAAGGCCGCCCTTTGTATGTTTTTTTTTTTATGCTGAATGTATTATGTTCGATGTTTGATTTTCTGAGGTTTGATTGGTGTACAATAAAGAATATAAAATATATGATGTATGTACATTGTACATACAATTAAATGTAGCACACGGGTGCACACCCCTTAATAGTATCACCTCAACACAGTCCTGTAGGCCTAGTAAGAGTTTTCATTACGAAACTCGATCGTCGATATCGAGCGCGTTTGACTCATCGATTGGCCCGCTTCAAGATTGTAAGAACTCTCAACCAAAGAGCGCCAAACGCGCTTGATATCTACGATCGAGTCTCGTAATGAAAACTCATACTAGGCATACTGCTCTATCCCTAGTGGCGACTAGACGTGCCCTTTAGGCTGTATGTATGTACTTACTAATAATTCGGTGGTTTAACTCCAAACCTCAAATCCCCTATAAATGATTATAGTGAACACCACAAAATAAATAAATAAATGAACGTCATTGCTACTGTTTTAATGTGTTACGTAGGTGAATTCCGCAGAATGCAGATCTTGTGTTCAAACGCCTACAAATTAACAAATGAGCGTAATGAGTCGTCACAAGGTACACATACGTTATCTTATTTCAATTTCAATGATATCTCTAGTGATAACAGAAAACACTATAGTGTGTGGTCGGACATCGAACGGTGAGTGTTTCCTATTTAAGCAATGAACACTTAGAGATAAAATTATGTTTTAAACAATACATGGTTTAAGTGGCGTCGTGATTGTGATTTGGTAGATTAGTGCTTGAAAAATAGTAATAGGCTATTTGACAGATTTATAATACTATCTATCTTAATTACTTGGTTGCGGTTAAGAAGTTCACCAAAAGTGTTTTTTTTTTTGTTTTAAAAACGTATTTCGTAAGAAACACGCAAATAAAAATTCAAAATTCAAATAGCCGCCGAAACGCTTTATTCAGCAATATGGCGTGGCGCTTTGTAAGTGACGTCACAAACTTATAAACGATTTTCGTTTCCGCTGTGGTGTTCGTGTTTATCTGTTATTTGTCAGTCAGAAAACAAAAAATACCACAAATCGCTCCAAATATCGTTAAAAATCTTCTAAAACGCTAAAACACCTGAGAACACAGAACGACAACAAGTGTTTATGAACGTATGACGTCATCGTGGCTTTATCCGGATCGTTTCACAATATGTGGCGCGAGAAAAAAAAGTACCAAACATATTTTTGTGGTTTTGGATATATTAATTGTTATTAATTTCATTAAAACTCATGTAAATGACATAAAGAACCCTCATTTTATGCATTTAAAGCAAATAATCACAAAAAAGTCATATTGTCAAATAGCCTATTAAGGTGTTGAGATTATCACCAGATCATCATCATTCAGATGATCATCATCATCTCGTATTTGTAAGATTTTAGGCTATATTAACCGGATAATTACAAGATTTTTTAAATTAAATCTGTTTACTGTTTAAAGAAGCGGGCACGGTTTATCCAGATTTATATTATGTACTAGCTTTCCGCCCGCGGCTTCGCTCGCGTGGAGTTCGGTTACATCGCGCTTTTTAGCTTTCCCTCGGGAACATGAAATTTTTCCGGAATAAAAGGTAGCCTATATTCTTTCTCGGGGTCTAAAGATTGTCTGTGCCAAATTTCATCAAAATCGGTTGAGAGGTTTAAGCGGAAAAGCGTAACAGACAGACAGACAGACAGACAGACAGGCCAGACCGACAGACAGACAGACAGAGTTACTTTCGCATTTATAATATTAGTATGGATAGTATGGATTACTGTTTAAAGAAGCGGGCACGGTTTTAGTAAGTACGCAGATTCCTTTCTTTCAATTCCTTTACATACGTACGTAAGTTCTGAATTGTAAGTTTTGAAAATTACTTAGGTTTTTTCTATAATTATATATTAGTTAAACTAGTGCTTAACCGCAATCCTGCCGGATGCAGTGATGCAATCGTTGATGGTAAAGCGTGCTAGTTTATTAAGAGCCTATCACGCCAAGCCTTGAAAACATTTAAATAGTCAAAAAAAACACGCTTTCACAGCAATCGAACAATTTTATTGTATTTTATGTTATTGTTCATTCATGTTAATTAAAATTTACTTGACTTTTTGTATAATATCAATTCTCCGCTTCAATGACAGTAAATATTAGGTAGATCCAAGCGTAAAGAATTAAAAAAAAAATGTCAGTAACCTATCTATTTATTATCTGTAGTCTTTATTATTAGTTTCAAATCAAATCATTTATTTCAAATAAACCAGGCACTTTTGAATTGTCAGAAGGTCGGACAGTCAATAAGATGAAGCTAGTCGCCCATTCCAAAGAGTAGGTACCTATGGAGAAGAACGCTCAAGAAACTCCATGGACACTCTTTTTTTTAAGCTATTGTTACAAATATTTGTTTACATCATTCATGTTGAAATCAACCGTGTGAGAACGATACAGAAATATATTGTACGCTGTGAGCGTCCATTATGGAAAACACACAAAAATCCGCCGTGGCAGCTAAGAGACGACCAGTCCCCTCTGACGCTCTGTCCCCTCTGTTTATTTTTCTTTTCTATGACTACTTTACCACCTCTTTTCTCTCAAAATATTTTGTGTGTGAATCTGAATAGATACATCTGTTAATAAATTATAGTGTAAAAAGCTTTTTTTTATACTTATGAACTATTAACTAGAGCTTGACCGCGATTGCCCCTGATGGTACCTCAGCTGTGATGCAATCGTTGATGGTAAAGCCCGCTAGTTTATTAAGAGCCTATTCACTCTAGCCTTCAGAAAAAACACGCTTTAATAGCGATTGAACATTTTTTTCTATTTTTTAAATTATATTTCATCGTCTCTTGACACCTGTGCAAATATTCAAATTAATTAGACTCAAAGAAATGGGTGAAAATGAAGATAAAAGTCCGTTACAGGTGAAGTTAATAATGGAAGACGCAGCGGTGGGAGGCCCCTAACAGGCAACAAGGTGGACCGATGACCTGGTGAAGGTCGCGGGAAGCCTATGGATGCGGGCAGCACAAGACCGGTGAACGAGGAAAGCCTTGGGGGAGGCCTTTGTCCAGCAGTGGACATCTATAGGCTGAAGAAGAAGAAGAAGTTAATAATTACTATAACTTAAATGAATAACTCAATGCTATGCTTGAGTGAACATGGAAGAAAAACAAGGAAGAAGATTCAACTATAGCAATCATTGTGTGTAGCATTGACACAGTCAATAATCACATACCTAATGTTCAACAATTTATCGTCGCCATTCAACAGTTTAAAAACACGCATGACCAATGTTGATGGTTGTAACAAAAGCGGTATCCGTCAGGTGCTTGTACGAACCACAGCAGGTCAAGATCCGAAACTGTCAAATATTTGCAATCAACCTTGAACCTTAGGCCGCTGCCTCGAATTTTGCGGGCAGCGGGGCGGCGGCGGCGGCGGCGCGGGACCCGGGCGGGCATCGAAGACCCGTTCTCGAAACTAGCGGGCAGATCGCGCGTCACTATAGCCGCGTAGTGTTGTGTTCGCGTTGACGAGATATTTGTTTTTATTCGCGAAAGAAATGTCTGAACAATGGCGGCAACATCTTTTTTATTCAAATTTATTCCTAACGCTCGATCAGCGCTCGCTGCCCGCTCGCTGCCCGCAAGATTCGAGTGCGAGAAGTACACCGTTCGCTGCCCGCCACCGCCCCGCTCCCGCGCCGCTGTTTTCGAGAACCGGTCCATTTGATTTTCCGCATAAGATCCTGCCGCTCACTCGCCGCCGCCGCCGCCACCCCGCTGCCCGCAAGGTTCGAGGCAGCGGCCTTAGAGATAAAGTTGAAAATCTAATAAAGAAATCTGACAGATTGTAGTAGCTTCATGTGGTGTCGTCTGTACGAAATCGGCGTAGGAAAGCAGAGGGAAAGAGACAACGAAATAGAATAGAAAGATAAACAAAGGAAGAGGTATAGAAAGTACTTTCAAGATTGTGGATATCTTGAGCATAGCTGAATATTTTTTTTTATTCCACTTTTATTTCCAGTCCGTTCAAACAACAAAATAAATAATATTTCAGCTTTATTTTTAGTACCTATACATAGTCAGCACTGTTTTGAAATATTTTTTTTTCCGCGATTAATTAAAATTTCCCCAAAATTCGAGTTTTTTTTTTAAGTGACAACACCGCGTTCGACGGTAGATATTATTATGAGCGATGCGACCGCGTGCCGCGTGCCCTGCCCCCCTTCGCCCGCGCTTGTATTGGCTACCGCACATGTATTAAGTTACCTCCTTTTGCGAAATAATATTTTTGTAGGGGGATTTTTTTTTAAGTTTAGCCCGGCTTTGTAGGCTTTAGTAGAATCAGTTATCGATACCTAACAATACCTTCACGGATCGGACACGGTTTTCTTTACGTATTGTATAATAGGTGGGGGCCTTCCTGCCTTCCCATAGTATAACAAACCACTATGCTGGCGTTTGTGGACTATGAGAAGGCCTTCGATTCGATTGAGACTTGGGTGGTGCTACAGTCTCTCCAGCGGTGCCAAATTGACCATCGATACATTGAGGTGATAAGGTGTTTGTACAAAAACGCCACCATGTCAGTCCGTCTCCAGGATCAGGACTCGAAACCGATCCAACTGCAGCGTGGAGTGAGACAAGGAGATGTCATATCTCCTAAATTGTTCACTGCTGCGTTGGAAGATGTCTTCAAGCTCCTGGACTGGAAAGGACTTGGCATCAACATCAATATGTAATTAAATTAAAATAAATATTGAAGGGGGCTCCCATACAAAAAACGTATTTTTTTGCCGTTTTTAAAGGTACGCGCTTGGCTGGTTTTTATTTAATTATATTTTCCTTTTTTTCAGATAAAATGGTGCACAACCACATCAAGTTAAAATACGTCTCGGCAACGCACAGAGACTTCGTTCACGTGTAAACAGACATTTTAACAATAAAACAGTGTTAATTAACAAAGTGATATTAGTTCTAGTCAATATTTATTAAAATTATATTTAAAAATGGTTACCATGTCGGACCCTGAAGCTACACCGGACCCCGTAAGTATATTTTCCATAATTATCTCGGTTGTAGGCCATAACATCGGCTGCCGGCAGAAGTTACCATCCACCAGACGAAAGTCTTGCCGCCAAGCGATTCGTCGTGTTCCGGAATGATGTCTGGTGAAGCCGTACGGAGGACGGGTCTGAGCAGTTGTGATGTGTGCCGGGTACGATGCACCAAATGTTATTGTGTCAGGAATTTAGTCGTGGAGGGTCTCCAGATCAATCTCCCTCTGGCGCAGCATCGTTGGTCTTGCTGTTGGATTTAACATTGCATCACCTCGCTCAACTGCCGTCGTCCTTCCTATTCACTAAGTTTTTTTAAGTGAATAGGCTTAATTAACTAGTGCGCTTTACCATCAACGATTGCATCACTGCTTACCATCAGGCAGGATTGCAGTCAAGCACTACTATACAATTATTAAAAAATAAAAACATGTACAGACGCCAGCTAATCAACTTAACAAAATCTTTAATAGTTTAAGCATTACGGTTCGAGGTTGATTGGGAAGATTTGATCTAGCCGTGTGATACCGGGCTTAGAATAGTACCAACCCATATCCTCCCGTGGGTGTCGTAAGAGGCGACTAAGGGAACTCTCACCAGGGAAGCGGGCAGCAGCGCTTCTCCTGTGGAATATCAAAGTACTACGCGTCCCAACCCAACGAACAAGCGTGAGGATTATGGCAAACGCCTTCCAATGTGGAAAGCCTTGGGGAAGGGCTTTGTCCAACAGCAGACTGGAGAAGAAAAGAAGAAGACCTATTAGCGTGGATTTTTTTTTGTAAGTAAAAGGCATAGAACAAAATTTATTAGCCTTCATTACTTTGGGGGGAGGGGGGTGCCATAAGATTTGCTATTTCACAGGAGAAGCGCTGCTGCCCGCTTCCCTGTTGAGAATTCTCTTAGTTGCCTCGTACGACAATCACGGGGGGTATTATTCTAAGTCCAGTACCACGGGGAAATATTAATTTAGTTCTGTCAATTTAGCCAGCGCCTGAAATAAATGGACGTATTTCTACACCGTCTAGACGTAGTTAAAGATATGGCTATCATAATTATGCTTATTTTTTTATTGTTATAAATTGGACGGGTTGCATTGAAATGCTTCTCTGATAAGTAGAGGTTGGTCATTCCGACGCTAAAATACCTAAACTTGATTGGACCAAAGAAAAATATGAATATACAATATATAAAGAAACCCCTGTCCGATCCGTGAAGGTATTGTTAGGTATCGATAACTGATTCTATTAATGGGTACAAAGCCGGGCTAAACTTAAAAAAAAAATCCCCCTAAAAAATAAATATTATTTCGCAAAAAAAGGTAACTTAATACATGTGCGGTAAACAACCCTATTCCGCGGGCGGCGGGGGGCAGGGCCCGCGACACCTGTGACGTGGTCGTGTCGCTATTCGCATATAATAATACCAGTGATGTCACTTTTTTAAAAATTACCAAATTTCGGGGAAATTGGAATTAATTCCCGGGAAAAAAGGATTATTTCAAAATTCATTAGTATTGTTACTATGATGATTATGTAAAATTTTATATTATATTTGGTCAAGTGTTTACCTAACCTTTGTTATCCTTATGGGTCGGACAGGGTTTTCTTTACATATTGTATATGCGTTCCGGTACACGTAGTTACTAGTGTTAATATACACACGGGCACAATAACGGAAACAAAAAAAAAATGTTCTTTTTTTGCAACTTGTGAGAATTTGGACAAGTGGCTCCTTTATTTAATACATGTACAAATAAGTTTCCGCCATTTTTTGAACATTGAGACGAGCATTATCATGTAGGAGAATAATTTTGTCATATCTGGAGTTGTAATAGGCAAGTTTTTCTTCTTCCTTCTATCTTCCTCCAATAATGCTTCCAATTCCATGTCTTCGTACGATTTCGGTCATCCACTACGTTCTTTGTCTTCACAGTCTCCACAGTTTTGAAACCACTCACGACAACTTTTCTCTCTTAAAGCAGCTTCACCATAAGCTTCTACAAGCAATCGATGGGCCTCAGCAGCAGATTTCTTCAAATTAAAGGAGTAACAAAAGTTCCCGCAAATGACTCTTATTTCGCACAAAACTTGTCATTTTTGCACAAAAATAAATATGTGATACCGATGCAAAGTCACTAATACTCTATGTTGCGTATGTTTTTACAAGATGTCCGAACTTACGATATCACATTTTACATCTGACAATTTCAACGTAACTTCTTAGTGAGAACATCATTTGTTAAACGGCGGAAACTTATTTATGCACCTAATAATTTATTGCCCTAATATGGCTGACCATGATACTTTTTGGCACTCTCCAATAATGCGACAGAAATTACCCGTAATTAATAATTGGCCGTAATCTACCATGCTGACCCAGTGCGGTTTGATATATGGATATTTAATTAAAGGTGACATCAGTGCCTTTCAGATGATAATCGGTCAGATACTTACCTTATTTACCGTTGACTTACTGACAAGGCTTAAAGAGAGGAATAAACGATTAAAGTTAGATACGTAAAAAAAGTCCCTTTGATTGTAATAAAAATACTTTCCTTGATTAGATTCAAATAAATATCTAGATTATTTTGTATCGTCATTATTAAAAAATAACAAAAACAAATGATAAGAATTGTTTCAGTATGATTCCTACCAACCGGCTCGCATCGCATCGGCACCCTAATAGGCTATTTGAGAGTATGAATATTTTTGTGATTATTTACTTAAAATGCATAAAATGAGGGTTCTTTACATGAGTTTTAATGAAAATAATAACAATGAATATATACAAAAACACAAAAATATGTTTGGCATTTTGTTTCTCGCGCCATTTATTGTGAATCGATCCGGATTGGCTAATATCACGATGACGTCATACGTTCATAAACACTTGTTGTCTTTCTATGTGTTCTCAGGTGTTTTAGCATTTTTAGAAGATTTTTAAGGATATTTGGAGTGATTTGAAAACAAAAAATTACTTTTTGTTTTCTGACTGACAAATAACAGATAAACACGAACACCACTGCGGAACCGAAAATCGTTTATAAGTTTGTGACGTCAATTACAAAGCGCGACGCCATTTTGCTGAATAAAGCGTTTCGGCGGCTTATTTGAATTTTGTATTTTTATTTACATGTTTCTTACGAAATACGTATTTAAAATAAAAAAAAACTTTTGGTTAACTTTTTAACCGCAGCCAAGTAATTCAAGTTTTAAAACTGTCAAATAGCCTATTGCGAAACACAGTATCATTAAGGCTCAACCGAGAGGGATTTTTCGTTCTCGGCCGAGACCGCGATCGAGACCGTGAATATAATATCGGTCACGATTCCGTTGTTTACAAACTAAACTAAATTTAAGTTCAGTGCATCCTTTTCTTTCGATTTCATTAAAAAAAGGACAGAAGATAAAATGCCAGTTTAAACCTGTCAAATTAGTGCGCCCCTGACGTTAACTGGCGTATTTTTAGTCGCCATGTTTTAATCGCGTCTAAACTGTCTATGGAGTATCTTAATTTGACAGGATTAAACTAAAATGTTATCTTCTATCCTTTTCTTAACGAAATGGAAAGAAAAAGATGAACTTAGCTTAAAATTTGTTTAGTTTGTGAACAAGACAAGCGGCGCCAATATCTTCGTCGAGAACGAGAATAGACAAAACGTGAAAAAAATATTGTTAAGTTTTTAATACAGTGCCAACTGTTGAAGAAAATCATCTTCGTGTATGCCATAGTCTGGCAGATCATGAAGTGCTCCCTCTCTGTACGTTTCAATTATATATAGACCACTAGCTTTCCGCCCGCGGCTTCGCCCGCGTAAATTTCGGTTATATCGCGCTTTTTAGATTTTCCTCGGGAACATTTCATTTTTCCGGGACAAAAGGTAGCCTATGTCCTTTCTCAGGGTCTAAAGATTGTGTGCTTTCCGCCCGCGTCTTCGCCCGCGTGGTGTTCGGTTATATCGCGCTTTTTAGATTTCCCTCGGGAACATCAAATTTTTCCGGGATAAAAAGTAGCCTATGTTCTTTCTCGGGGTCTAAAGATTGTCTGTGCCAAATTTCATCAAAATCGGTTGAGAGGTTTAAGCGGGAAAGCGTAACAGACAGACAGACAGACAGACAGACAGAGTTACTTTCGCATTTATAATATTAGTATGGATAGTATGGATGACCGAGGAAACGATGAAAGAAACGTCTCAATGATAATTTAGAAAAGGGGTGACTACCGAGTTGATACCTAAAGGCCATAGCACACTTAAACGACACTACTCCAATACCGCCCCTAAACTAAGACGACTGCTCGCAGTCCACGCGGTGACAGCTAGCACGCACCTTGTAGACCACGCGGCGACAGCTAGCAGATGGCCAGCTTTTCACCCGCCCACCGCTCTTATTTTTACGATAGACACGGTTCCCGACTCACAACGCGCGATCTACGGATTATTGCTATTTCACTTGAATATGAAGAGAGAAACGCACGTGACAGCCTCCGTGGCGTAGCGGTAGCGGACGCGGCCGCTGCGCAAGGAGGCGCGGGTTCGATCCGCACACAGTGCAAATATTTGTATGCATGAATATGAATATTTGCACTGATCTGGTCGTGCCTCGGAAAGCATGTTAAGCCGTTGGTCCCGGTTGCCATACGAACATCTGGTGGCAGTCGTTACGAGTTGTTGCAGCCCTCAAAAAGTCCAACAACTGGTCTAACTGCAATGCTTCGATGTCGCCTTCGGGTTGTGGAGGTCAGACGGCAGTCGCCTCACGGAAAATGTCGAAGTTTAGCCATATCAGCAGTTGGACTGGTAAAGCGGACCCCAGACTCCAAAGCTGAAAAAGCTTCGAATGCGGCTGGGATTAACGCTGAGATGACGATGAAGAGAGAAACGCAAGAAATAACAGATGAAGATTTTGGGTGCATAAAATACTGAAAGCAACCGACTGAGCGGCGATGGCGCGGCGACTGCTAGCATTGAGCGTAAAAAAAATATATATATACGGATAAATCACACAGATTGAGCTAGCCCCAAAGTAAGTTCGAGACTTGTGTTATGGGATACTAACTCAAGGATACTATATTTATAATCCATACTAATATTATAAATGCGAAAGTATCTCTATCTGTCTGTCTGTCTGTCGCCAAAACTACTGAACCGATTGTAATGAAATTTGGTACACAGATAGTCTAGAGCCTGAGAAAGGACATATGACCAATAGAAGCAGAGCAGGAACAAAAAATGTTGCGGAAACGGGAGCAAACGCGGTCGTACAACATATTGCTCCCATTGTTTTAACAGGCGCTTTTTTTATATCAACTGAGCTCATTCGGCTAGAAGCTTACGCGGGTGAAACCGTGGGGCACAGCTAGTAGATAAATATATAGATAAAGGAGCCCGTTCACCTTGGCTCCAACTTTTCGAAATGTATCCTTGGAATGTACCGACCGCCTTCAGCTTTTGTGAGTTGAAATTTCCTCGAACCTAAACATTGGGCGGTTCATTGAGTCCAAGGCCAAGGTGGCTGCCAGGAAACTTGGCGTTATCGCAAAGGTCCGGCAGTACTAACCTTGTACAAAGCACAGGTCCGTTCGTATGTAGAGTACTGCAGCCACATTTGGGCTGGTGCTGCTAAGTGTCACCTGGCCGCTTTGGATTCAGTGGAGAGGCGTGCGAAGAGGCTGATTGGTGACCCTGATTTAACTCGAGACGGTCTCCAAAGCCTAGAGCACAGGCGTAGAGTAGCCAGCCTTTCAGTGTTCTATAGGATGCATTTTGGGGAGTGTGCGAGGGAATTGCATGATTTAATTCCCCCATCTTCGTTACACCAGCGGACGAGCCGTCGTACGGCAGAGTTTCTACCTACGTTGTTAACACCACTACGATCGGCGGTGTTTCCGTCGGACTACAATTTGAGTGTATTCAAGGCTAGAGTGAATAGGCTCTTAATAAACTAGTGCAGCTTTACACCATCAACGATTGCGTCACTGCTTACCATCAGGCAGGATTGCGGTCAGGCGCTAGGTTACAATTTATAAAAAAAACATCCAAGACCCAGGCCAATCAGGAAAGATCGTTTTCCATGACCTGGCCTGGAATTGAATCCGGGGCCTCCACGTCGCAGGGCAAGCGTGTTGACCGCTACGCCACGGAGGGCGTGCCGACAACGCACCGACTGCTCGTCTAAAACCGGCTGTCTGACGGCGGCAGTGAAACTTATCTATAGTTCATTTCAAATAATCATGCGATAAGTTTGTTCGCCTACTAATGTCAATAGTTTCACGCGATACAAATACAATAACAATATCGTATCGTTGTGGTCACGTCGCCTCTTGCCACGATACCACAACGATACATATTTGGATCGTGTTACCGACACTTCCCCGTACATTCTTAGTATCGTGTGGGAATATTGGGATACATTAGTAGGAGGGTGAACAAACTTTATCATAAGATTAAATGAACTTTAAGAAAGCAATATTTAAATTATATTTAAATTATATTCGTAGAGAAGAATGCAAGAAAAAGATGTGTCGCGTCGACCGCCTTTTTTGTTTTTGTTTGGGATGGGAAATCATCAAATGACCTCCCGCTTCGCGGCGCGGAAGGGAGTATCAGACTTTCTGACTAAAACCCACCCATGTTCCTTCAATTGCCTGTAGGTCAGGGTTTCTTTTTTAACCAACCCGTAACCCTGACCCAGGAGGCATCGGTCTTCGTGGGCCCCGTCAAGCCCGGGCCTACGGTGGCCGGGAGTTCGATGATGTCTCCCGACCAAGGCGTCTCCTGCGGCGGCTAGTGACCTGAGGGCGCTGGGATTACCGTTCCCTCCGCGCTCCGCCTCCTGCTTTGCCAGCATCACGGCATGCCAAGCGCTCTCGCGTCGGACTATGGCTTGGACCAGGGCCCGACGCCAGAGATCGTCGCCAATCGCCGCTACGAGGACACGGCGGTGCTCTACCCAAGCCGGGCAGACCTCCACCGTATGCTCCACCGAGTCCTCAGGGCGATCCACTTAACCCCCCCTTCCTTACACTGCATTCCATTCTATACTAACTCAATACTGTACGTCCCATCTCACTTGGTTTACCTGGTGAGAATACCAGTATCTGAAAAGGGCTTTATATATTAAAAACATGGAGTCCAAAAATACAGACGCGGACTAATTTGACAGGACTAAAGTCATATTTTATCTTTTTTTTTTTTTTGTAGTGTGGCACTAGTTATGACTTTGTGCCAATTTCAAGTAAAATAAAAATCTTCAAAAGTTATTCTTTCTTTCTCTTATGGCTTTGCATGGTTTGTGCATTTAGCCAATGTCACGTAATGAATTATTCATGTCGAAAAAGACGGCCGCGCGAACCGAACACGGAGGAAGTTTTGGTATAAAGCCATGATGTGGCCACTATGCTTCAATATTTCACTGTTCTTTATGAATTATTCACTTAATGCACTTTTTACTACATAAATCACGCGTTTTTATTTAGTAAACGACACTATAAGTAATTTAAAAGTCCAATGAAAAATGAGCGTGGCACTCATCTTAGCTTCCCGCCAAAACCCCATTTTTTAATTCATAATTTATCTTCCTATATTTTTTCTATTCCATTACGAAAAATATAGAAGATAACCTTTCAGTTTAGTACTGTCAAATTAAGATACCTACTCTAGGTGCAGTTTAGACGTGATTAAAAACACGGCGACTAAACATACGTCAATTTACGTCAAGCGCGGACTAATTTGACAGGACTGAATTAATATTTTAGCCTCTGTTCTTTTCATAATTAAGTAAATAGTTAATAAATATGCACTAAACTAAAATTTAGTTTAGTATTTGTCATCCTTCTAAAGTGAATCAGCACCCTCATCGCGTAACCCACTCATCATCATCACAGCGTTAATCCCAGTCGCATCCGAAGCCTTTTCAGCTTCGGAGTCTGGGGTCCGCTTTACCAGTCAAACTGCTGATATGGCTAAACTTCGACATTTTCCGTGAAGCGACTGCCGTCTGACCTCCACAAACCGATGGCGAGATCGAAGCATTGCAGTTAGACCAATTGTTGGACTTTTGAGGGCTCCAACAACCCGTAACGACTGCCACTAGATGTTCGTATGGCAACCGGAACCAACGGCTTAACGTGCTTTCCGAGGCAAGACCAGACCAGTGCAAATATTCATATTCATGCATACAAATATTTGCACTGTGCGGGGATCGAACCCGCGCCACCTTGCGCAGCGGCCGCGTCCGCTACCGCTACGCCAAGGAGGCTGTCGGCATCGCGTAACACACTCTTACTCTCAATAATTGAAATAATTATTAAGAAAACCCTGTCCGATCCGTGAAGGTATTGCTAGGTATCGGTAACTGATTATACTAATGGATAAAAAGCAGGGCTAAACTTAAAAAAAAAGCCCTAAAAAATAAATCACATTTCGCAAAAAGAGACTTAATACATGTGCGGTAAGCAACCCTTTCGAGGGCGGCGGGGGGCAGGGCACGCGGCACGTGGTCGCATCGCTATTCGCTCATAATAATACCGGTATTGTCACTTTTATAAAAATTACCAAATTTCGGGGAAGTTGGAATTAATTCGTGGGAAAAAAGAGATTATTTCAAAATTTATTTTAATTAGTATTGTTACTATGACGATTACGTAAAATTTTGTATTATATTTGGTCAAGTGTTTACCTAACCTTTATTATCCCTAGGGGTCGGACAGGGTTTTCTTTACATATTGTATATTCGTAAAATGTGTCTGCTCAACGAGTTAAATCACGCAATGAACGCTATTGAACTGTCAAAATGCCATTGCTACTACTAGCTACTAACAAAATGGCGTCATTAAGACGTTCCAATGGTCAATCAATGACACTCCACTCCATGTAAATAAATATTCCAATTGAGTAGTAGTTTTTATAAAATCGTTTCTACTAACGGGTTTTATAATAATGGCAATACGGCAATGTTATTCTATCACCATTCCATTACGAGGCCACTGACCGATAATTAATCGGTCATTATGAATTTACCAGATTGCGAACTTTTAGCACAATGATAATGGAATCGTGTTAGAATGAAAAATTACCCCGCAAACGCCAAAATTAAACAACGCGTCATACTGACGTCACACGAATTCTACATCTCGCAATCAGAGTTTACCGTGCAACTAGCATACATACAACTTCCCAATTTCAAGCATTGGGCAAGTGCCCGCCAGACATAACACCCGTCTGGTCGGAGGATCCTCCCTTTTATATGGAGGATGAGTGAACTTTACTCTAAAAAAGTTGTATAACCTGCGCAGATAAAGAAAAGATCTGAAAATGGCGGCGGATACTTATGGTACGGTTGACAAAACATGCCATTGTTCAATCACAAACCAAAAGCTAAGATAGTAAAATGTCAAATTTACGTTGTAAATATTGTTATTTACAACGTAAATTTGACATTTTACTTGTTTGTTGTTGTGTTTGTTTTTATTGAGTTTGATTGTTCAAATTCAACAAAAACAACAATATCAACAAAAACAACAAAATAACAGAGACTTTAGTGGAACGAAATTAACGATAACTCGGAGTGCGTCAAAGTAGCTTCAGTAGTTTGAAAAGCGAATCCTGAATTCCTGATCGATGATTTTTTTTGCAGCGCTTACTTCACTGTGTGAGTATAGACAGCGATAGAGAGTGAGTGAGAACGCATGCGAGCGGACGCCATTTACAGATCTTTTCTTTATCTGCGTGGGTTATATTATGTTCCTCATGCCTCCACACCCCCTGATATTGTGTCATTTACACTACAGATCGTGATTTGAAATGTGTTACACACTCTTGTGAAAATGTAAATATTGATCTATTTGTTTATTATTGTATACATATATAGTATGGAACAAATATTATTATCAATCATTGGCATGCTGTTTAATATTATTTTATAGCAATAAGACAAACATATAATGTCATAACAATACGAACTAATGGGTAAATTAAATCAATGTAGGATATTTATTCACTTGAGTTTGGGCTCTTCATTAAAGTGGTTCATTTAAACGTAACAGTGATTTTTGAGTGTAGTAGGGTGTTAGAATTGTATAAATTGGAGGCTGTTTTGTGTTCAAAGTATTTTTTTTACTGTCATATACAATATGCAATATGTAAAGAAAACCCTGTCCGATCCGTGAAGGTATTGTTAGGTATCGATAACTGATTCTACTAATGCCTACAAAGCCGGGCTAAAGTTAAAAAAAAATCCCCCTAAAAAAAAATATTATTTCGCAAAAAGAGGTAACTTAAAACATGTGCGGCAGACCATACAGGCGCGGGCGAAGAGGGGCAGGGCACGCGGCACACCGCCGCATCGCTATTCGCTCAGAATTATACCGCCTAAAATAATGTTGTCACTTTTTAAAACTTACCAAATTTTGGGGAAGTTGGAATCAATTCGTGGGGAAAAAAGATTATTTCAAAATTCACTAGTATTGTTACTATGATGATTATGTAAAATTTCATATTTTATTTGGTCATATGTTTACCTAACCTTTACTATCCTTACGGGTCGGACAGGGTTTTCTTAACATATTGTATAAAGAAAACCCTGTCCGACCCGTGAAGGTATGGTTAGGTATCGATAACTGATTCTACTAAATATGCCTACAAAACCGCTATGCTAATCTTAAAAAAAAAATCCCCCATAAAAATGAATATTATTTCGCAAAAAGAGGTAACTTAAAAGAGGCTTCCGGCGACTGGGACCGCAATTAACTCGGACCGCGGTCCTAGTCGCCGGATTCATAAAAATTAAATAACTTTCTTCCGGCGACTGGGACCACTCATAAGTAACTTAAAAAAAATCTACTATACAAGCCGAAATCGGTACAGTCAAACGAATAAACATCTAAATTATTGATATGAATATCATTGACTCGTTCTAGACATGATTGTATCCTATGCATATAAATTGACCTAGCCCGTTTTTATATAATTCACACATGCAGGTAAACACACACAAAGGCTATGATAGTATATTACTATTTCTTTCTAACTCGTAAAATTTTTCATACAAAATATTTACGTAGTTCGTAGTATCGACAAATACCTACTATTGCTTTAGGGCTATATTTCACCGGCCATTTTAGAAATAAAAAAGAAGGAAGTTATAAAATTATAACATTATTTTTAAATTGTAACACAGTTAATACTGATTTTGTGATGATTACTTATCTGACTGATTTTGTGTGAAGCCATAACGGCCATTTTTAGGGTTCCGTAGCCAAATGGCAAAAAAACGGAACCCTTATAGATTCGTCATGTCTGTCTGTCCGTCCGTATGTCACAGACATTTTTTCCGAAACTCATCATCATCATCATCCCAGCGTTAATCCCAGTCGCATCCGAAGCCTTTTCAGCTTTAGAGTCTGGGGTTCGTCTTACGGGTCAACTGCTGATGGCTAAACTTCGACATTTTCTGAAGCGACTGCCGTCTGACCTCCACAACCCGAAGGCGACATCAGGCAATTAGCCAGGACTTTTGAGGCTCAACAACCCGTAACGACTGCCACTAGATGTTCGTAGGGCAACCGGGACCAACGGCTTAACGTGCTTTCCGAGGCACGACCAGACCAGTACACATATTCATATTCATGCATACAAATACTTGCACTGTGCGGGGATCGAACCCGCGCCACCTTGCGCAGCGGCCGCGTCCGCTACCGCTACGACACGGAGGCTGTTCGGCTTCTCCGAAACTATAAGAGCTATAGGTACTGTTACTAGAAACTACAAAAACTAATTTATAGAAACTTAGTAGGTAGATGTATTCTGTGAACCGCATTAAGATTTTGATGCAAAAATAATAATAAATATTGGGAGTCCCCATACTTAGAACTGAAACTCATTTTGTTTTTTTCATCAAACACATACGTGTACCTACCCATAGATACCCCATCTATGGGTAGGTTTTCAAAAATGATATCGAGATTTTTAACAAAATTTTTCTTCTCCGAATAGTTTGCGTGACAGACGCTTCCAAAGTGGAAAAAAGTATGTTTGTTTATCTAGTAAGTATGTTTTTTTTAATACTTCGTAAATCGTAAATCGCTTTTTACCGCGTAATCTTTCATACAAATAACTTAAATCCTTTAATTTCATAATCAATGGTACAGAATGTACTAGTCGCCTCTACGATTTTTGAAAGCTCCCCTTGATTTCCCTGGTCTTCCATCATCAGATCCTGACCTGGTGACTATGGGACCACCTGGAAAGTATACACTTTCGAAAAAAAAAGAGAATTTTGCACATCGATCTTAGAGTGATAACATATATAAAAAAAAAAGATTACGAAGAATTGCGAACCTTCTTTTTTTGAAGTCGGTTAAAAAAGATTTTTACTCAATTATTACTTTGTCGTTTGACTGTACATTATTTGATTTCAGTTATCATTTATGAGTGGTCCCGGCGACTAGGACCGCGGCCCGAGTTGATTGCGGTCCCAGTCGACGGAAGCCTCACTTAAAACATGTGCGATAGGCGATACAGGCGCGGGCGAAGAGGGGCAGGGCACGCGGCACGCGGTCGCTTTGCTATTCGCTCAGAATTATGCCGTCAAAAATAATGTTGTCACTTTTTAAAAAGTAGGTACTAAATTTTGGGGAAGTTGGAATTAATTCGCGGGAAAAAGAGATTATTTCAAAATTCACTAATAATGTTACTTAGTTACTTATGATGTTTCATATGTTATTTGGTCATGTGTTTACCTAACTAACCTTTATTATCCTTACGGGTCGGACAGAGTTTTCTTAACATATTGTATGTGCTTATGAAGGCTTCACCTTTTTTGATCTTAGAACTATGGGATAAATTAAATTAACGTAGGTAATTCACTTGAATTTGTGCTCTTCAACAAAACGGTTCATTTAAAAGTAACGGTGATTTTTAAGTGTGGTGAGGTAATAGAATTGGCTAAATTGGAGACTGCTTAGTGTTCAAAATTGCGAATATTTTATTTTTTTTACTGACATATTTTCTTATAAAGGCTTTAGCTTTTTTTTTAATAATTATAAACTAGCGCTTGACTGCAATCCCACCTGATGGTAAGCAGTGATGCAATCGTTGATGGTAAAGCGCGCTAGTATATTAAGCCCATTCACTTAAAAAAAACCATAGTGAATAGGAAGGAAGACGGCAGTTGAGCGGGGTGGTGCAATGTTAGACCCAATAACACGACCAACGATGCTGCGCCAGAGGGAGATTGATGTGGAGACCCTCCCCGACCAAACTCCCGGCACAACAACATTTGACGCATCGTACCCGGCACACATCGCAACACAACTGCTCAGACCCGTCCTCCGTACGGCTTCACCAGACATCATGCCGGAAACACGACGAATCGCTTGGCGGCAAGACTTTGTCTGGTGGGTGGTAACTTCTACCGGCAGCCGATGTCATA
>JADWQK010001872.1:0-34058 GCA_017933935.1 Sesamia nonagrioides
ATTAACTGTTCACAGATTACTACAACTGCCCGGAGAGCATAAACAAAGTCCTATATACAAACCGCTTTCAGACGAAGTACTTCAAGTTTGAAAATCATGCATTTATGGATTAAGGACAGACTTAAAAACTGTCTAATTATTTATATTAGATGAAGTGTATATAACGTTACTTTAGCCTACATAAATCTTCTGCGAAGATCTTTATGCGAAGTGTTTGATTCTTCTAATTTAGACGATGGTTTGGTAAAAAACATATTTTAGTGCTTGGGGATCTTTTGAAACTTCCAAAATAAGGCAAATGTTACTGGCGTTCTCCAGATTGCAAAAAAATATTGTTCGGGACAATAGTGCGGAAACTCCGGTGAGGGGTCCGTGCAAAGCCCTCCCACAGAAAAAAAAGGGACTCCAGGTATTGCGGGCTCCAGTACGCCTAATACTTCTGAGAAAATTTCAAACTGTGAACTCACACAGACTGTTAGTAGTCTTTCCAGGAAACGATTCGCTACAACGGCGAAATAATTTTCATTATTTTTCTAATGCTTTAAGAAATGTAAAATGAATGAAATGTGAATTTTCTTCTATGCCTGTGTTGAAAAAGTATGAGTTTATTTGCTGTAATATATTAACATTTAATGTCACAAAATTGCACATCGTTTGCACATGGTAAGTGAGACAGGTGCTACTAAAACGCAATTGATTGAGGCAAAAAGAGCTCTACGTGCCATACTTAAGGTTGTTGCGGGTCTTAGAATAGAATAGAATAGAATACTCTTTATTATGTACACCATATAGATTACAGAACATAAATAAAAATCCCTTCCCTTTCGTTTTCCTACAGTCAAATTATACAGGAAATGGGATGTACTGTTTATAAGACAATCTTTTTCGTTCTGCATACAGTACTCAAAAAACACTTGCAGCTAGTTTATGACCCGAAACTATCAAAAGATAAGCGGAAAAGGGGTACTGTGTGTAGTGTAATATTTTTCCGTTTACATCGGTTCCACATGTTCTTCTGTTATCAGACTTCGAGATCTGTTTATTCAGCTGCCGGTATCTGCAAGCATCGCTTGACGAATGCAAAACCATCTCATATCTATCCTCCATGAGCTCGAGAGTGCAGTCCGAGAGCTTTTTAGTTCTATTTGTACGGCGAGTCTTAAAATACTTAGTCCCGACCGTACGGACAGCTTCTACAAACCCGTCATTGTATTCGTCCACGTCGCCACTTAGGCATTCGAAGCGATTTTGGAGCTCGAGCTGGAAACCTTCAGAGTTATGGATCTAGATGGGTGCTGGCCGGAGCGTGGACTTTATCAGGCGAGATTTTCGGACACTATGTTCAGATTCAACGTGCCTCTGGCCATACGGTGATCGCTGCCGCATTTGAGCGAGTTTATCACTGAGACATCATTGAATATGTGCCTTTTTGTCGTCATAATGTAGTGTATCTCATTTTTAGTGACCCCGTCGCGACTGATCCAAGTCCACATCCGCTGATCACGCTTTTTGAAGAAGGAGTTCATCATATAGAGTCCCTCCTTCTCCATGAAGCCAGCCAACATGTGGTCTCAGTGGTTCCGACGCCCAAATCCAAAATTTCCCAGTCCGAGCTCTTCACCGCTCCGTTGCCCAAGTTTAGCGTTAAAGTCCCCCATGACAACGCTGTAGTGAGTTTTAGAGCTATGTATGGCTTTAGAGATGTCCTCATACATAGTCTCTACTTCCTCGTCCGAGTGTGCCGAGGTCGGGGCGTATACCTGAACGACCTTCAGCGAATACCGTTTGGTTATTCTGAGTACCAGGAACGCCACCATGGTCGACACACTCTCGATCTTCACTACATTGTCCACAAGGAACCTGTGGTCGAGGAACCCGACTCCACCTTGGGACTGATGGTCGCCCTCCCGGAAATAGAGCAAGTTACTGGATTTAAGGATTATCGAGTCCTCATCCTCTCTTCGGACTTCCGATAATCCCAGGACACCCCATCGTAACTTGCTCAATTCTTCCTCCAGTTCAATAACCCTCTCGTCGGTCCGCAGTGTGCCCACGTTCACTGTTGCCAGGTCGATCCGTCGTTGTTTATGGTAGCTGGATCTCTTCCGGAGATTCTTCGCACCCCTTGCCCCGCCGTTACCTTGGCCGCTACCACAATTACCAGGAATAGCGGAGCTGCCGGGGACTTACCTTGGTCGCTACCACAATTACCAGGAATAGCGGAGCTGACGGGGACTAGGGGCCTTGGCTTAGTCATGTGCATCATTGGAGGGGGGAGGGGGTTTGCCATAAGCCCCACGCTTGGCAGGCGGGTTGGGGATCGCAGGATTTGATATTCCACAGAAGAAGCGCTGCTGCCCGCTTCCCTGGTGAGTTCCCTTAGTCGCCTCTTACGACACCCACGGGAGGATATGGGTTGGTACTATTCTAAGCCAGTACCACACGGGGTTCAACAATATTTGTTCAACAATAACATAATAATACAATAGTTACACCAATACAATAATTTCACAGCAAAAGTAAGCATTACACAGTTCATTTAATGTGTGGCAATAACAATATAAATGTAGTATAAAAATTTAACCTAACCTAGCTTCCTTCACAATTCGCTGTATGATGCAGCATGACGGCATGCTGTAGTGTTCCAATGGGGCTTTGTACTTGTATAGAGGTGCCGCTACCGTGCGTACAGCTTGACGAAGAATCGAATAGACCTCTGGACAAAAGCGGAGCTTCTCCTGCAGCTGTGAATATAGTAGACATCTGCAGGCTCGCAACAGCTCCTTCTTCTTCAGCAACAACAGCGCGTCTCTGACAGCGGCCACTGTGATGACTGACGGGTATTCGACACAAAGGTTCACCAGCTGACCACACATGACTAAGAACGTAGCTGCCACTTTAATCTCACCAGCATTACGCGTGTCGCACCACCACGACAAGTAAGGTATGTGCTCTTGAGGGACTATTGGTTGCTTTGGGAAGTTCAATCTTAACATCACGCCTGTCTCTGCAGCCACCAGCTCATCAAACGTGAAAGCAGAGTTCGAGTTTTTGACCAGCTTCAGCGCAGGTATGAAGGGGTCATGGAACTTCTGAGCTACCCAGAAGCAAGCTGCTGCGACGAGCAGCAGCGGCTTGTCCACCAGAACGTGCCCTACAACTGAGTCAAAGTACCAGCACGCTGTCTGGACGATGGCTGGGTTGCCGTCAGCGCCATTAACTTTCATGAACCAGTTGATAACATCAGCCCTGGTTATGCTGGAAGTTCTAGGCCTTTGCAGCGGCTTCCTCTCGTTAGCCAGAAGGTAACACATCTGTCGTATAGTTCCTATTTAAGCTTAGCATACACGACCCTTTCCAGAAATCAGGCGTTCTTAATCCGTCTTTATCGTCAGGCTTCTCTTGGGTGGCTACGACGGGCGGAGACAGACCTTTGCAGTTCTAAAGCAGCCTTCAGAGGCGTGGGTTTATGTGGAAGTATTTTACTTTGAGCACCCTTGCTTGGGAATACTTGTAACTTCAACGTTGATGGTCTTCAAAGGACCTGGACGTAGAACATCTCGCTTATGAACCGTGTTGTCTTGGAATAAATGTTTTCGTAAAGCTGGTGGAGGATTCTTTGGTAACGGTGTTCCTCTTCTACGCGCATTTTCTTTATCGATGTTGTGTCTTGAAGACGCCATATTATTCAAGTTATAACTCAAAGCCTATAGAAAAATAATAGATACGTATATTTTGACAGCCTCCGTGGCGTAGCGGTAGCGGACGCGGCCGCTGCGCAAGGTGGCGTGGGTTCGATCCCCGCATAGTGCAAGTATTTGTAAGTATTAATATGAATATTTGCACTGGTCTGGTCGTGCCTAGGGAAGCACGTTAAGCCGTTGGTCCCGGTTGCCATACGAACATCTAGTGGCAGTCGTTACGGGTTGTTGGAGCCCTCAAAAGTCCAACAATTGGTCCAACTGCAATGCTTCGATATCGCCTTCGGGTTGTGGAGGTCAGACGGCAGTCGCTTCACGGAAAATGTCGAAGTTTCGCCAAAATCAGCAATTAGACTGGTAAAGCGGACCCCAGACCCCAAAGCTTTGGATGCGACTGGGATTAACGCTGAAATGATGATGATAAATAAATATATAAATAAATATATACGGATAAATCACACAGATTGAGCTAGCCTCAAAGTAAGTTCGAGACTTGTGTTATGGGATACTAACTCAACGATACCATATTTATATTAAATACATATATAGATAAACATCGAAGACCCAAGCCAATCAAAAAAAGTTCTTTTTCAATCATGACCTGACCGGGAATCGAACACGAGGCCTCCACGTCGCAGGCAGGCGTGTTGACCGCTGTGCCACGGAGGTCAACGACCTCCGACGGGTATTCATTTCGGCACATAAACATACCTAACATCCCACGGATATCATTTATTTGATTTGTTCTTATCATCAATCACATACTTAGATATTCACTGTAGCCACGCACAAACATCAATTCAATGTTGACATGCGAAAAAGTACGCGACTATGCTAAATTGAAACTACGTCTACGTTACGGTTTTTAAGTTTTACCATATATAAGAACGCCTGATTTCTGGAAAGGGTCGTGTATGCTGAGCTTAAATAGGAACTATACGACAGATGTGTTTGAGTACCTTCTGGCTAACGAGAGGAAGCCGCTGCATAGGCCTAGAACTTCCAACATAACCAGGGCTGGTGTTATCAACTGGTTGATGAAAGTTAATGGCGCTGACGGCAACCCAGTCATCGTCCAGACAGCGTGCTGGTACTTTGACTCAGTTGTGGGGCACGTTCTGGTGGACAAGCCACTGTTGCTCGTCGCAGCAGCTTGCTTCTGGGTAGCTCAGAAGTTCCATGGCCCGTTCATACCTGCGATGAAGCTGGTCAAAATCTCGAACTCTGCTTTCACGTTTGATGATTTGGTGGCTGCAGAGACTGGCATGATGTTAAGATTGAACTTCCCAAAGCAACCAATAGTCCCTCAAGAGCACATACCTTACTTGTCGTGGTGGTGCGACACGCGTAATGCTGGTGAGATTGAAGTGGCAGCTACGTTCTTAGTCATGTGTGGTCAGCTGGTGAACCTTTGTGTCGAATACCCGTCAGTCATCGCAGTGGCCGCTGTCAGAGACGCGCTGTTGTTGCTGAAGAAGAAGGAGCTGTTGCCGAGCCTGCAGATGTCTACTATATTCACAACTGCAGAGAAGAAAGCTCCGCTTTTGTCCAGGGTCTGTTCGATTCTTCGTCAAGCTGTACGCACGGTAGCGGCACCTCTCTACAAGTACAAAGCCCCATTGGAACACCACAGCATGCCGTCATGCTGCATCATACAGCGAATTGTGAAGGAAGCTTGGTTAGGTTAAATTTTTATACTACATTTATATTGTTATTGCCACACATTAAATGAACTGTGTAATGCTTACTTTTGCTGTGAAATTATTGTATTGGTGTAACTATTGTATTATTATGTTATTGTTGAACAAGTATTGTTGAACCCCGTGTGGTACCGGGCTTAGAATAGTACCAACCCATATCCTCCCATGGGTGTCGTAAGAGGCGACTAAGGGAACTCACCAGGGAGGCGGGCAGCAGCGCTTCTTCTGTGGAATATCAAATCCTGCGATCCCCAAACCGCCTGCCAAGCGTGGGGATTATGGCAAATCCCCTCCCCCCTCCAATGCTGCACACGACTAAGCCAAGGCCCCTAGTCCCCGGCAGCTCCGCTATTCCTGGTTATTGTGGTAGCGGCCAAGGCAACGGCGGGGCAAGGGGTGCGAAGAATCTCCGGAAGAGATCCAGCTACCATAAACAACGACGGATCGACCTGGCAATACTGAACGTGCGCACACTGCGGACCGACGAGAGGGTTAATGAACTGGAAGAAGAATTGAGCAAGTTACGATGGGGTGTTCTAGGATTATCGGAAGTCCGAAGAGAGGGCGAGGACTCGATAATCCTTAAATCTGGTAACTTGCTCTATTTCCGGGAGCGTGACCATCAGTCCTAAGGTGGTGTCGGGTTCCTCGTCCACAGGTCCCTTGTGGACAATGTAGTGAAGATCGAAAGTGTGTTGACCAGGGTGGCGTTCCTGGTACTCAGAATAACCAAACGGTATTCGCTGAAGGTCATTCAGGTATACGCCCCGACCTCGGCACACTCGGACGAGGAAGTAGAGACTATGTATGAGGACATCCCTAAAGCCATACATAGCTCTAAAACTCACTACAGCGTTGTCATGGGGGACTTCAACGCTAAACTTGGGCAACGGAGCGGTGAAGAGCTCGGACTGGGAAATTTTGGATTTGGGCATCGGAACCACTGAGACCACATGTTGGCTGGCTTCATGGAGAAGGAGGGACTCTATATGATGAACTCCTTCTTCAAAAAGCGTGATCAGCGGATGTGGACTTGGATCAGTCGCGACGGGGTCACTAAAAATGAGATACACTACATTATGACGACAAAAAGGCACATATTCAGTGATGTCTCAGTGATAAACTCGCTCAAATGCGGCAGCGATCACCGTATGGCCAGAGGCACGTTGAATCTGAACATAGTGTCCGAAAATCTCGCCTGATGAAATTATTATGTTTTAGCATATAAAAATACTTAAAAAAAAACTTTTTTACAAAAAAACAACCGACTTCTAAAAACCACTACAAAGTGAAAAGTAACTAATTTCGGAAGTCGGTGTCTTTGGTTTTTGTATATTAGTTTCTGACACCGACTTCCGAAATTAGTTATTTTTCACCTTGTAGTGGTTTTTAGAAGTCGGTTGTTTTTTTGTAAAAAAGTTTTTATTTTACACTTTTTAGTTGTGAAAAGTAGGTACTATGAATTCAGTTACATCCGGTCAGACTGGAAGCTGACGCAAATATAGTTG
Source organism: Sesamia nonagrioides (assembly GCA_017933935.1). Lineage (NCBI taxonomy): Eukaryota > Metazoa > Arthropoda > Insecta > Lepidoptera > Noctuidae > Sesamia > Sesamia nonagrioides. Next base: position 6,910 of record JADWQK010001872.1, read on the forward strand.
GGAAATGACGTAATTTTGTTTACTTTAATTTTTACCCGTAATTTTGATGAATTCCCTCGACTGTCTATGCTCTTCATCTTCAGATTTACTGCAGACCATTATTTTAACCCAATGGGTGCAAAGTTCTCATCAATATAAATGCATTAAAACCAAACACAAAGTAGCTACTGCAAACCGTTGAGGAGTTTCCGGAACTGGCCTTTGTCTTCATCATCAGAGCTCTTATGACAGTCACAACCCATCTAGGTGTAAAGTTCTTATCAATACAAATTAATCAAGGCCCAAACACAAGGTAATTGCTGTGAATTGTTGAGGAGTTCCTTCGACTGTCTCCCGGCTCCATCATCAGATCTGCTCCAGACCTTTATTAAATTGAAGTACTTTAAAATACTTAATGAAAATACTAAGAAATGCACTATTCGCCCCTACGATTATCCTTATCATGGGACCACCTTGGGAATGTCTTCTTTCCAACAAAAAAAGAATTATCAAAATCGGTTCATAAATGACGAAGTTATGCGCGAACAAACATAAAAAAGGCATATATACGATCGAATTGAGTAACCTCCTCTTTTTTGAAGTCGGTTAAAAATGAGATAGACCAAACCGAATTAACCATTAACTGTATGACGTAGAGCAAAAGCCAGAAAAATATTTCTTATCCTTGTTGTTATTATATAAACCTTGGAGAATACTAGATGACATAAAAATGCAACATGAGACATACACGTCATACACAGAAGCATTTAATGCTGTAAAGGACGGTTTACAAGAAGCTTTACGCTGGAAATTTACGTACTCAATTGTGAAATATTTTACAAACAGCTTTTAAAAAGGTAGAAGAAAAAGTAGCAAAACTAAAGGAAGAAAAGGAAAACATGGTAGATGAAGAACCTCACAATCCTTTAGAGTTTAAAGCTTTGGAAGCGGTAAATGCTATGGAAGATTTAAACAACTTTGATTTAGTTGAAGCGGGTATTTCAGAAATAAATGAGAAAGCAATCCATACTAATATTATGAATGCGAAAGTATCTCTGTCTGTCTGTCTGTCCTGTCCGGCTTTCATGCCAACTGAACCGATTATAATGAAATTTAGTACACAGATAGTCTAGAGCCTGAGAAGGACATAGGCTAAAACATCCCGCTATGACCAGTAGGAGCAGAGCAGTAACAAAAAATGTTGCGTAAATGGGGGTGAACGCGGGCGTACATATTGCTTCCATTATTTTAACAGGCGCTTATTTTATATCAACTGAGTTCCTGTTAACTGAAGTCCACGCGGTAGGAGTCGCGGGCAACAGCTAGTGATAGATAAACTGAATTCTGACCAAAAAAAGGTATTTGATACAGACACTAAAAATTACGTTCCAAAAATAAATTTTGCTACATTTTGTTAGTGGCACCGGTGGCACCGGCAAGAGCTATTTAATCATCATCATCATCATCTCAGCGTTTATCCCGGTTGCATCCGCGGCTTTCGCGTTGGAGCCCGGGGTCCCCTTTCCTGCACATTCTCCTCCATTTCGCACGATCTTTAGCATCCTGTGGTAAGAGCTTCTTGGCACGCATGTCATCTCTTACAACGTCAAGCCAGCACTTCTTTGGTCTACCCCGCTTGTTCAGGCCCGGCGGAGACGCCATGGCAAGACATTAGAGCAAGAGCTATTTGATAACAACTTTAAAAATACGGATTAAAAACAACCTGCATAAAAATGTTGCCATTACTGCTCCGACTGGAAATGCAGCATTTTACGTAAACGGATTAACTGTTCACAGATTACTACAACTGCCCGGAGAGCATAAACAAAGTCCTAAATACAAACCGCTTTCAGACGAAGTACTTCAAGTTTGAAAATCATGCATTTATGGATTAAGGACAGACTTAAAAACTGTCTAATTATTTATAATAGATGAAGTGTATATAACGTTACTTTAGCCTACATAAATCTTCTGCGAAGATCTTTATGCGAAGTGTTTGATTCTTCTAATGTAGACGATGGTTTGGTAAAAAACATTTTTTAGTGGTTGGGGATCTTTTGAAACTTCCAAAATAAGGCAAATGTTACTGGCGTTCTCCAGATTGCAAAAACATATTGTTCGGGACAATAGTGCGGAAACTCCGGTGAGGGGTCCGTGCAAAGCCCTCCCACAGAAGAAAAAGGGACTCCAGGTATTGCGGGCTCCAGTACGCCTAATACTTCTGAGAAAATTTCAAACTGTGAACTCACACAGACTGTTAGTAAGTAGTCTTTCCAGGAAACGATTCGCTACAACGGCGAAATAATTTTCATTATTTTTCTAATGCTTTAAGAAATGTAAAATGAATGAAATGTGAATTTTCTTCTATGCCTGTGTTGAAAAAGTATGAGTTTATTTGCTGTAATATATTAACATTTAATGTCACAAAATTGCACATCGTTTGCACATGGTAAGTGAGACAGGTGCTACTAAAACGCACTTGATTGAGGCAAAAAGAGCTCTACGTGCCATACTTAAGGTTGTTGCGGGTCTTCCCTTTCGTTTTCCTACAGTCAAATTATACAGGAAATGGGATGTACTGTTTATAAGACAATCTTTTTCGTTCTGCATACAGTACTCAAAAAACACTTGCAGCTAGTTTATGACCCGAAACTATTAAAAGATAAGCGGAAAAGGGGTACTGTGTGTAGTGTAATATTTTTCCGTTTACATCGGTTCCACATGTTCTTCTGTTATCAGACTTCGAGATCTGTTTATTGAGCTGCCGGTATCTGCAAGCATCGCTTGACGAATGCAAAACCATCTCACATCTATCCTCCATGAGCTCGAGAGTGCAGTCCGAGAGCTTTTTAGTTCTATTTGTACGGCGAGTTTTAAAATACTTAGTCCCGACCGTACGGACAGCTTCTACAAACCCGTCATTGTATTCGTCCACGTCGACACTTAGGCATTCGAAGCGATTTTGGAGCTCGAGCTGGAAACCTTCAGAGTTATGGATCTAGATGGGTGCTGGCCGGAGCGTAGACTTCATCAGGCGAGATTTTCGGACACTATGTTCAGATTCAACGTGCCTCTGGCCATACGGTGATCGCTGCCGCATTTGAGCGAGTTTATCACTGAGACATCATTGAATATGTGCCTTTTTGTCGTCATAATGTAGTGTATCTCATTTTTAGTGACCCCGTCGCGACTGATCCAAGTCCACATCCGCTGATCACGCTTTTTGAAAAAGGAGTTCATCATATAGAGTCCCTCCTTCTCCATGAAGCCAGCCAACATGTGGTCTCAGTGGTTCCGACGCCCAAATCCAAAATTTCCCAGTCCGAGCTCTTCACCGCTCCGTTGCCCAAGTTTAGCGTTGAAGTCCCCCATGACAACGCTGTAGTGAGTTTTAGAGCTATGTATGGCTTTAGAGATGTCCTCATACATAGTCTCTACTTCCTCGTCCGAGTGTGCCGAGGTCGGGGCGTATACCTGAATGACCTTCAGCGAATACCGTTTGGTTATTCTGAGTACCAGGAACGCCACCATGGTCGACACACTCTCGATCTTCACTACATTGTCCACAAGGGACCTGTGGTCGAGGAAACCGACTCCACCTTGGGACTGATGGTCGCCCTCCCGGAAATAGAGCAAGTTTCTGGATTTAAGGATTATCGAGTCCTCATCCTCTCTTCGGACTTCCGATAATCCCAGGACACCCCATCGTAACTTGCTCAATTCTTCCTCCAGTTCAATAACCCTCTCGTCGGTCCGCAGTGTGCCCACGTTCACTGTTGCCAGGTCGATCCGTCGTTGTTTATGGTAGCCGGATCTCTTCCGGAGATTCTTCGCAACGCTTGCCCCGCCGTTACCTTGGCCGCTACCACAATTACCAGGAATAGCGGAGCTGACGGGGACTAGGGGCCTTGGCTTAGTCGTGTGCATCATTGGAGGGGGGAGGGGGTTTGCCATAATCCCCACGCTTGGCAGGCGGGTTGGGGATCGCAGGATTTGATATTCCACAGAAGAAGCGCTGCTGCCCGCTTCCCTGGTGAGTTCCCTTAGTCGCCTCTTACGACACCCACGGGAGGATATGGGTTGGTACTATTCTAAGCCAGTACCACACGGGGTTCAACAATACTTGTTCAACAATAACATAATAATACAATAGTTACACCAATACAATAATTTCACAGCAAAAGTAAGCATTACACAGTTCATTTAATGTGTGGCAATAATAATATAAATGTAGTATAAAAATTTAACCTAACCTAGCTTCCTTCACAATTCGCTGTATGATGCAGCATGACGGCATGCTGTAGTGTTCCAATGGGGCTTTGTACTTGTAGAGAGGTGCCGCTACAGTGCGTACAGCTTGACGAAGAATCGAACAGACCCTGGACAAAAGCGGAGCTTTCTTCTCTGCAGTTGTGAATATAGTAGACATCTGCAGGCTCGGCAACAGCTCCTTCTTCTTCAGCAACAACAGCGCGTCTCTGACGGCGGCCACTGCGATGACTGACGGGTATTCGACACAAAGGTTCACCAGCTGACCACACATGACTAAGAACGTAGCTGCCACTTCAATCTCACCAGCATTACGCGTGTCGCACCACCACGACAAGTAAGGTATGTGCTCTTGAGGGACTATTGGTTGCTTTGGGAAGTTCAATCTTAACATCACGCCTGTCTCTGCAGCCACCAGCTCATCAAACGTGAAAGCAGAGTTCGAGTTTTTGACCAGTTTCATCGCAGGTATGAAGGGGTCATGGAACTTCTGAGCTACCCAGAAGCAAGCTGCTGCGACGAGCAGCAGCGGCTTGTCCACCAGAACGTGCCCCACAACTGAGTCAAAGTACCAGCACGCTGTCTGGACGATGGCTGGGTTGCCGTCAGCGCCATTAACTTTCATGAACCAGTTGATAACATCAGCCCTGGTTATGCTGGAAGTTCTAGGCCTTTGCAGCGGCTTCCTCTCGTTAGCCAGAAGGTAACACATCTGTCGTATAGTTCCTATTTAAGCTTAGCATACACGACCCTTTCCAGAAATCAGGCGTTCTTAATCCGTCTTTATCGTCAGGCTTCTCTTGGGTGGCTACGACAGGCGGAGACAGACCTTTGCAGTTCTAAAGCAGCCTTCAGAGGCGTGGGTTTATGTGGAAGTATTTTACTTTGAGCACCCTTGCTTGGGAATACTTGTAACTTCAACGTTGATGGTCTTCAAAGGACCTGGACGTAGAACATCTCGCTTATGAACCGTGTTGTCTTGGAATAAATGTTTTCGTAAAGCTGGTAGAGGATTCTTTGGTAACGGTGTTCCTCTTCTACGCGCATTTTCTTTATCGATGTTGTGTCTTGAAGACGCCATATTATTCAAGTTATAACTCAAAACCTATAGAAAAATAATAGATACGTATATTTTGACAGCCTCCGTGGTGTAGCGGTAGCGGACGCGGCCGCTGCGCAAGGTGGCGCGGGTTCGATCCCCGCATAGTGCAAGTATTTGTAAGTATTAATATGAATATTTGCACTGGTCTGGTCGTGCCTAGGGAAGCACGTTAAGCCGTTGGTCCCGGTTGCCATACGAACATCTAGTGGCAGTCGTTACGGTTTGTTGAAGCCCTCAAAAGTCCAATAATTGGTTCAACTGCAATGCTTCGATATCGCCTTCGGGTTGTGGAGGTCAGACGGCAGTCGCTTCACGGAAAATGTCGAAGTTTCGCCAAAATCAGCAATTAGACTGGTAAAGCGGCCCCCAGACCCCAAAGCTTTGGATGCGACTGGGATTAACGCTGAAATGATGATGATAAATAAATATATACGGATAATTCACACAGATTGAGCTAGCCTCAAAGTAAGTTCGAGACTTGTGTTATGGGATACTAACTCAACGATACCATATTTATATTATATACATATATAGATAAACATCGAAGACCCAAGCCAATCAAAAAAAGTTCGTTTTCAATCATGACCTGACCGGGGATCGAACACGAGGCCTCCACGTCGCAGGCAGGCGTGTTGACCGCGGCGCCACCGAGATCAACGACCTCCGACGGGTATTCATTTCGGCAAATAAACATACCTAACATCCCACGGATATCATTTATTTGATTTGTTCTTATCATCAATCACATACTTAGATATTCACTGTAGCCACGCACAAACATCAATTCAATGTTGACATGCGAAAAAGTACGCGACTATGCTAAATTGAAACTACGTCTACGTTACGGTTTTTAAGTTTTACCATATATTATAAGCACCCACAAAATATCTGTGCACGCCCCTGTCCCAAGAGTGCTCAAATACTTCCACATAAACCCACGCCTCCAAAGGCTGCTTTAGAACTGCAGAGTCTGTTTCCGCCTGTGGTAGCCACCCAAGAGAAGCCTGACGGTAAAGACGGATTAAGAACGCCTGATTTCTGGAAAGGGTCGTGTATGCTGAGCTTAAATAGGAACTATACGACAGATGTGTTTGAGTACCTTCTGGCTAACGAGAGGAAGCCGCTGCAAAGGCCTAGAACTTCCAACATAACCAGGGCTGGTGTTATCAACTGGTTCATGAAAGTTATTGGCGCTGACGGCAACCCAGTCATCGTCCAGACAGCGTGCTGGTACTTTGACTCAGTTGTGGGGCACGTTCTGGTGGACAAGCCACTGCTGCTCGTCGCAGCAGCTTGCTTCTGGGTAGCTCAGAAGTTCCATGGCCCCTTCATACCTGCGATGAAGCTGGTCAAAATCTCGAACTCTGCTTTCACGTTTGATGATTTGGTGGCTGCAGAGACAGGCATGATGTTAAGATTGAACTTCCCAAAGCAACCAATAGTCCCTCAAGAGCACATACCTTACTTGTCGTGGTGGTGCGACACGCGTAATGCTGGTGAGATTGAAGTGGCAGCTACGTTCTTAGTCATGTGTGGTCAGCTGGTGAACCTTTGTGTCGAATATCCGTCAGTCATCGCAGTGGCCGCTGTCAGAGACGCGCTGTTGTTGCTGAAGAAGAAGGAGCTGTTGCCGAAGAAAGCTCCGCTTTTGTCCAGGCTCTGTTCGATTCTTCGTCAAGCTGTACGCACGGTAGCGGCACCTCTCTACAAGTACAAAGCCCCATTGGAACACTACAGCATGCCGTCATGCTGCATCATACAGCGAATTGTGAAGGAAGCTAGGTTAGGTTAAATTTTTATACTACATTTATATTGTTATTGCCACACATTAAATGAACTGTGTAATGCTTACTTTTGCTGTGAAATTATTGTATTGGTGTAACTATTGTATTATTATGTTATTGTTGAACAAGTATTGTTGAACCCCGTGTGGTACTGGCTTAGAATAGTACCAACCCATATCCTCCCGTGGGTGTCGTAAGAGGCGACTAAGGGAACTCACCAGGGAGGCGGACAGCAGCGCTTCTTCTGTGGAATATCAAATCCTGCGATCCCCAACCCGCCTGCCAAGTGTGGGGATTATGGCAAATCCCCTCCCCCCTCCAATGATGCACACGACTAAGCCAAGGCCCCTAGTCCCCGGCAGCTCCGCTATTCCTGGTTATTGTGGTAGCGGCCAAGGCAACGGCAGGGCAAGGGGTGCGAAGAATCTCCGGAAGAGATCCAGCTACCATAAACAACGACGGATCGACCTGGCAACACTGAACGTGCGCACACTGCGGACCGACGAGAGGGTTATTGAACTGGAAGAAGAATTGAGCAAGTTACGATGGGGTGTCCTGGGATTATCGGAAGTCCGAAGAGAGGGCGAGGACTCGATAATCCTTAAATCTGGTAACTTGCTCTATTTCCGGGAGCGTGACCATCAGTCCTAAGGTGGTGTCGGGTTCCTCGTCCACAGGTCCTTTGTGGACAATGTAGTGAAGATCGAAAGTGTGTGGACCAGGGTGGCGTTCCTGGTACTCAGAATAACCAAACGGTATTCGCTGAAGGTCATTCAGGTATACGCCCCGACCTTGGCACACTCCGACGAGGAAGTAGAGACTATGTATGAGAACATCTCTAAAGCCATACATAGCTCTAAAACTCACTACAGCGTTATCATGGGGGTCTTCAACGCTAAACTTGGGAAATGAAGCGGCGAAGAGCTCGGACTGCGAAATTTTTTATTTGGGCGTTGGAACCACCGAGGCCACATGTTAGCTGGCTCTATGGAGAAAGAGGGACTCTTTATGATGAACTCCTTCTTCAAAAAGCGGAAGTGGACTTGGATCAGTCCCGACGGGGTCACTAAAAACGAGATAGACTTCATTATGACGACACAAAGGCACATATTCAATGATGTCTCAGTGATCAACTCGCTCAAATGCGGCAGCGATCACCGTATGGTCAGAGGCACATTGAATCTGAATATAGTGTCCGAAAGATCTCGCCTGATGAAGTCTACGCTCTGGCCAGCACCCATCCAGATCCATAACTCCGAAGGTTTCCAGCTCGAGCTCCAAAATCGCTTCGAATGCCTAAGTGGCGACGTGGACGAATACAATGACGGGTTTGTAGAAGCTGTCAATAGGACTATGTGCATTAGAACTAAAAAGCTCTCGCACTACACTCTCGGGCTCATGGAGGATAGACGTGAGATGGTTTTGCGTTCGTCAAGTGATTCTTGCAGATACCGGCAGCTCAATAAGCAGATCTCAAAGTCTCTGAAGCGCGACCTACGTCGGTATAATATATTAGTAACGGTGTTGTGTGAATTATAATAGATACGTATATTTTGACAGCATCCGTGGCGTAGCGGTAGCGGACGTGGCCGCTGCGCAAGGTGGTGCGGGTTCGATCCCCACACAGTGCAAGTATTTGTAAGTATTAATATGAATATTTGCACTGGTCTGGTCGTGCCTCGGGAAGCACGTTAAGCCGTTGGTCCCGGTTGCCATACGAACATCTAGGGGCAGTCGTTACGGGTTGTTGGAGCCCTCAAAAGTCCAACAATTGGTCTAACTGCAATGCTTCGACGTCGCCTTTGGGTTGTGGAGGTCAGACCGCAGTCGCTTCACGGAATATATCGAAGCTTAGCCATATCAGCAGTTGGACTGGTAAAGTGGACCCCAGACTCCAAAGCTGTAAAGGCTTCGGATGCGACTGGGATTAACGCTGTGATGATGGTGAATAGGTACTGTTATGGTTTCCCAATGTTAGGGAAAACCCTTAATTAACAGTAATATATTGATTATATAGATTTCTGTATAAAATGCATTATCATCATCTTTAGGCTAACTTTGCGTCCCGCAGTCCTGTGGAGCCAGTCCGAGCACAACCGTTAAGCCGGCTACATCATATTCTGTCGCGTGTCTGCCAGTTCATTTTTTATTCAAGTTCAAACCCGAATTGTGTCAAGGCTAAAGCCCTTAATAAATTACTACTTCCGTGTAACCAACAAAGTGTTTTTTTTTTAAAACTGTTTCTCGGGTTCTCGTATAACATTGGTGGCAGCTTAAGGGATTTTAGTAAAAGGAAATCCTCGGAACGCCTCAGTTCAGTGAACTTTTGTGTTGTGACCGTGACCGTGAAAAGTGCCGAAATCTTAATTTCCAAATCGCTGTGTCCTTTCATTCAACATCGCTGTATCCTGCTGGTTGAACCAGATCGTCACGTGCCTGTCAATCGGGCATACTCCGAATTCCAACCACTCACCTCGAGTGAGTTCTCCGAGCTCCGAAATGATTCGTGTCGCCGTCACAGTTGCATTGCTCCTGTGAGTACATCTATTCTATAAAAAAGTGTTATTTCGTGTTCATGTGAGTACATCTATTCTACATAAAAAAAAAATACAGTATTCCGTGTTGCAAAATTAGTGCTGGTGATCATACTCGTTTATAAATTTCATCGTAATTCTAAACTAAATTGAAACTTATAATTGAACTCTATATAAGTACTTTTAATAATATTTAGGAGATAAAATAATTCCAGTGTATTAAGCCCTTATCATACTGTTCCGAGAATAGTGCCGCATTCCATTTCAATAGCGCACTTGCACTCTGCCTTATCTTTGTTTTGTCTACGATAATGCCCAAAGACGAGCCTGTCGTCATGTCTAAGGAATTAGATATACATTTCATCAGCAAATTCATAAATAAATTCGATGGTAACCGGCAGAAATTGGGCGCATTTTTAAATAATTGCAGAAATGCAATCGGCCTTACGTCATCACATCAGCAAGACATAGTTTTAAAATATATTTTAAGCCAATTAGAAGGCCGTGCTGAGAGTGCGTGCTCAAAGAGTTCGAAAACTGGCAGCAACTGGAAGATTTTCTCAAAGATCAATTTGGCGAGAAAAAACACTACGCTGCACTACTCTCGGATCTTCAGGACTGCTGTCAGTCTAATAGCGAGACAGTTAACCAGTTCGCACTTCGAGTAGAGACGTGTCTAGCCAAACTATTAACTGAAATTAATATATCAATACCCACTAAAAAGAAAGGCGAATTGGCTGGCCGTGTCGCCGCAATGCAAGACTTAGCATTATATTCATTTATTAGTGGCTTGAATTCTCGATTGTCTACCGTAGTCAGATGCCGTGACCCTGAAACTTTAAATGAAGCCATTGGTTTCGCTGTGTCCGAAGAGAAGATTTTACATACTATTTCCAAACGAAATCCGTCAACAACTAACAGCCATTCACTTAATCACGGACGCTGGCCTCAACGCCGCTTCCAACAAAACCGAAATCATACACAGCAAGGTTATCCAAATGAATTTAATAATAATAAACCATCAACATCAGGCCCTCCAGTGTGCCGCTATTGCAAAAACACGGGCCACACTATTGAGGAATGTAAGAAACGGGAATTCAATAATCGCTTCAGGGATTTAAATAATCAAAGACCGTTTCCAAAGCGTTACCAAAATAATCAAGCTCAAATTCACGCGATGAATAGTAACGAAGGTGAAAATGTCGAAGTGGACGATTTAAACGAGTAAAGGGCTCACGGTGGTACCTCGTGAGACCCAAACATCAAATTTTAAAATATCGCCGTAACAAAGGTACCAATGCTATATCCTCTGTATCCCCTAAAAATAGGGACTTGCGAATTAATCGCAACACCACTGTATCCTCTGTATCCCCTAAAAATAGGGACTCGCAAATTAATCGCAACACCACTGTATCCTCTGTATCCTCTGTATCCCCTAAAAATAGGGACTCGCGAATTAATCGCAACACCACTGTATCCTCTGTATCCTCTGTATCCCCTAAAAATAGGGACTTGGGAATTAATCGCAACACCACTGTATCCTCTGTATCCTCTGTATCCCCTAATGACAGGGACCCGCAAACTCATTGCACTGTATCCTCTGCACCCTCTGTATCCACTAATATCGCCTCGAACTCAACTGCTCCTCACCCAATACCTGAAACAAACATTTTTGAAATTAATATTGGTTCATTTAGGAAACGCTTACCTCATATCCTTGTCCATTCCTCAGTGTCGAATACTACCATATCTCTCCTCGTAGACTCTGGTGCCACTGTGAGTGTACTGAAAAAATCTTCCATACAAATACCAGTCGATATCTCAACAGAAGTAATCCTATTGAAAGGTATCGACCCCACTAATCAACCTACACCCACAATGGGCCACTTTCCGCTTAAATTAAAAATAGACGATGAAATTACTGTTATACATAAATTCCATATAATACCCCGAATATACTTACCTTATGACGGTATACTCGGCACTGATATGCTACTCGCCTTTGGCTGTACAATTGACTACACTCGTGAAATCTTGAAAATAGGTGAAAATGAAATAAAGTTACATTTCAATGAACCAATTTACACAATTCCTCCCAGGTCTGAAACTATCATAGAATGCTCCGTGTCCAACCCAGAGGTGAAAGAAGGGCTCGTACTAGACCAGTGTTATCACGAAGACTTGTTGATCGCTAATTGCTTAGTTGCAGTCAAGGAAAATAAAAGAATCAATTTATCAGTGATCAATACCTCTGAAACCCCTATTACCTTGAAGTCTAATTTAGATATCACACTTACTCCTTTAAGTTCCTTAAGCGAACTTATTAATCCAGTAGACACGCGTGCAGTTAGTCATATTGAAAACGTAGACTCTTATCTCCGAACCCAGGAAGTATTAAACCTTCTTAGAATATCTCACCTTAACTCTGAAGAAGCAAATACTCTTCATGATGTTTGCTCTGAATACTCAGACATATTCTTTATCCCTGGTGATAGACTATCTCATACAAATGCACTTAAACATAATATAAAAACAAGCGATCAAAATCCAATAAACACAAAATCTTATCGGTTCCCAGAGGTACACAAACAAGAAGTCAAAAGACAAATTGACCAAATGCTGGAACAAGGAATCATAAAACACTCAGAGTCTCCATGGTCCTCGCCAATATGGGTTGTACCAAAAAAGATTGATGCATCCGGTCAGCAAAAATGGCGCATAGTTATCGATTACCGAAAACTGAACGATATCACCATTGGTGACAGCTACCCTATTCCGCAGATATCCGAAATCCTAGATCAGCTGGGTCAGAGTAAATACTTCTCTACCCTTGACCTTGCATCTGGATTTCATCAAATTTTAATTAATGAAGAAGATGCTTCTAAAACGGCATTTAGTGTACCTCAGGGACATTACCAGTTCACAAGAATGCCATTCGGCTTAAAAAACGCACCCGCTACCTTCCAACGTTTAATTAATACAGCTCTCACAGGCCTTCAAGGCTTAAGGTGCTTTGTGTACCTAGATGACATAGTTATATATAGTCATGACTTGAATTCTCACATCGAAAACCTTGCGTCAATATTCCAAAGGCTTAGAGATTACAATCTAAAACTTCAACCCGATAAATGCGAGTTTCTCCGACGTGAAGTCGCATATCTCGGCCATTTAATAACTAAGGACGGTGTAAAACCTAACCCTGATAAGATAAGATCGGTAACTCAATTTCCTACTCCCAAATCTCCCAAGGACATTAAGTCCTTCCTCGGACTTGTGTCTTATTATCGTCGTTTCATTGATAACTTCGCGAAAATTGCAAAACCTCTAACGCAACTGTTAAAAAAGGACGTCCCTTTCCTATGGGAAAATCAACAACAAGTCGCTTTCGATGAACTCAAACATAAACTTACCTCTGCTCCTGTTCTTATTTATCCGGACTTTTCTGCCCCTTTCATCTTAACTTGTGACGCCTCTAATTATGCCATTGGTGCAGTTCTCAGTCAAGGCTCAGTCGGTAAAGATAAACCAATAGCCTATGCCTCTCGAACCCTCAACAAGAGCGAATGTAACTATAGTACCACTGAAAAAGAACTCGTCGCCATCCTGTTCGGTTGTAAAACCTTTCGCCCTTATCTCTATGGGCGAAAATTCCTAATCATTACAGATCATAGGCCATTAAAGTGGTTATTTAATCACAAGGATCCTAGTAGTAAATTACAGAGATGGCGCTTGAAATTAATGGAATATGAATATGAAATTGAGTATCAAAAGGGAAAACTAAATGCCGCTGCTGACGCCTTATCGCGATATCCTGTAAACCCAATTCAAACATCAGAAAGTGATCCTGTCCCGTCTACTTCTAATCAAAACACAGAGGACCCCTCATCTCGATTTAGCCCTCTAACTCTCGAGGATCTCGATATCCAACTACCTCCTGATGCCCTAAACCTTGACAATAAACTACCGTCGGTAGAGCTCTTAGAAAATGATGATTCACTGCCAGGAATCGATAATCTTTCTACGCCATCTACATCTAACAAATCCCCGAATACCACGACAAATCCTCTTCGTGACGACAATTACAGCAAATTCTTAAAAGCAATGAACAATAAAAACTTTAATAGTAACGCTAAAATCATAGAACACAATGAAAGCATCCTAAAAAGTAACTGTGACATCCTTGTCATACCTACTTCCATCGACCTCGATGCATCCAATCCTTACATAGAAGAAATACTAAGTAGCCTCGAAAACTCTAAAGACTTCTTAGAAAAAGAAAGATCTCTTTATTCCTTTATTTCAATAGATCATAAAGGAAAATCAATATATTTTCTGTTCACTAAAGTATACCATTTTGATAGCAGTTCATATGACGAAATCTATAAAAGTTTACTAAATCTTCGATCCGATATATTACGCGAGTCTAGCGATGCTGACTTAAATTTAGCCATCACTGATTTTAAAAATCCTTTCGACAAACACATCTGGGCAAAAATATACAACATGTTCTGCTACATCTTTAACGATACCCAAACACTAGTTCATATTTACCATAATACAATAATTTACCCTACACCTTCAGAGATACCCAAAATACTTCGCGAAAACCATGATATTCCTATTGCTGGACATCTAGGGTCAACGCGAATGTTTAATCGAGTTAAAGAAAGATATTTCTGGAAAAACATGCGAACAGATATCGAAACTTACGTAAGGGGTTGTTCCCAATGCCAAAGTAATAAGGCCCTAAGACAAATTAATAGATCACCAATGCAAATAACTACTACTTCCACCAAACCATTTGAACGACTTAGTCTTGACCTTGTGGGCCCTCTTCCGGAAGCTGGCCTCACAAAGCTTAAATTCATTGTTACATTACAAGACGACCTCACTAAATACTCCCTCGCTTACCCTATCGCTAATGCGACTGCGAAAGAAACATGTGAGTGTCTAGTACACTTTATTTCTGTTTTCGGTATCCCGAAAACTATCTTAACTGACCAAGGCACAAACTTTACTGCAGAACTTTTTAAAAGAACCTGTAGTTTTCTAAAAATAAAACAAATATGGTCTTCCCCATACCATCCTCAAACTCAAGGTGCACTTGAACGCAGTCACTCTACACTTAAAGAATGCCTTAAATCTTATGTCAATGAAAATCATTCTGATTGGCATAAGTATGTCTATACAGCTATGTTGGCATATAATACCTCTACCCACTCGACTACTAATTTCACACCATACGGGCTCCTCTTTGGTCAAAAGCCTTTTATCCCGGATTCTGTCTACGAATTGCAACCAGACCTTACGTATCCGGAATATCTTAAGTCTCTACATCATCGTCTGAAACTTTCGCGTGAAAAAGCCATTGAAAATATACAGAGATCTAAGGAAAGATCTAAACAATATTACGACACCCGTTCGCGACTTGTTCAATATAAGGTTGGAGATTACGTGTATCTCAAAAATCATGTACGCCTGCGTAAAGCTCTCTCACCGATTTGGAAAGGACCGTATAAGGTTGTAAAAGTCAATGGTAGAAGCACCTTGACCTTGCTTATAAATAGACGTCATGTGACGCACCATTACATTAAAATTAGCCCCTAGATCTGAAACGTAGTTAAGTACATAGTAACCCTAGTTATGTATATGTTAAGAACTACTTTTAAGTGTATTATAATTTTAATTTTATTCTATTGCAGTAATTCTGCGCTGGGTCAAGAGTTCATTACGCCCTTGACGAACAGTCCTGGCATCTACTTCGACCCTGTAGGTTCTCTAAGTTTAGTTGATAGTCACCTCAGCATAGTAATTCCATATGATATATCTTTTATTAATCCGCACATTCTAAACCTTCGTTTTATTCTCGAGAAAGCCAAACGAGTATGTGATAATGGTAAGGTCTTTGATTATTTAGAATGTACAAATCTCTTTGAACCATTGAACACCCGTTTTAAAGATATAGCCCATGACAATGAGGCGATTTTACACCTAACGTCGCGCCAGTCGGAAAGGTCAGCACTAATAGGATTTGTAGGTACTATATCCAAAAAAATATTTGGCACAATGGATGAGGACGATGCCATACGATATGATAATGCTATTAAGGAGGTGGAAACAGATCAAAAGAAACTAGCTATTTTAATGAAGGAAAATATATTAGTCACCACCTCTACCCTTAAATGTTTTAACGAAACTCTGTCTATAATCAAACTAAATGAAAAACATCTGGAAAATGCAATCGAAGAAATGTCTCAAGATATTCTAAATCTAACTTACGTTTCAAGAGAATTAGGTATTAGGTCCCGTATGCTAGAAGTAACTTCCATGATAGAAAATAGCCTTCTAGCCCTGTCCTTCAAGGTCGAAGATATAATTAACTCCGTTATGTTTAGCAAATCTAATGTCTTATATCCCACTATCCTAACACCTAAAGAACTCTACACCGAATTGGTTGATAATTACAGATTCTTACCCGAATCTAAGCAACTTCCGGTTCCTCTAAACCTAGATAATATACATACTATTCTAAATATATCAGAGATATCTAGTTACTTCAATAAAGGAAAAGTAGTTTTTGTAGTAAAAATACCTCTCATTAATCCTATACAATTAAATGTATATCATAACTTACCTTCACTGGTTCCTCATGATAAAAATAATCCAAAATCATATTCGACTATTATTCCATCTTCAAAGTATATTGGTATAAGCAGAGACAGGTCGATGTACTGTAAATTAGATAATCTTGATTATTGCAAAATAGTTAATAATGATCGTCACCTTTGCGAAACGTCAATCTTGTATTCCTCTTCTGCGACACCTTCTTGTGAGACAGAAATCATTACAAAAGTACTTACTTCAATCCCTTCGATTTGTGAAACTAAGTTTATTCATGGTCACGTTAGCATTTGGCAACCACTACGCCATAACAGATGGTTATTTGTAATGTCAGAAAGAACTAGAATAAGTATTGAATGTAATAACTCTGTCCTCCCATAAATATGCCTTCGGGCTTATGTTGTTATATGTGCGTGTGTATGTGCCTATTCGTCGTGTCGTTGTGTACCCGGTAACGCAGGGAAGCAACCACAGCCATTATAATTCGATATACTGTTAAAAATTTGTCGAATTAAATAAATAAAAAAAAATTGCTAGTATTCTACCAAAAGTACCAGGTATAAGGTCTAGTAAGTAGCAGTTAATAAATATAGAAGTAAGAAGTAGTATAATAAGTATACTTACGTATATAAGTCTATAAACATAAAAGTTTAATTACTTCAACTTACGTTTAAAGAATTTAGTCTAAGTTAGGTTATTAAATTTAGTGTAAATAAATAGAGTTATAAATATTAACATTTAGTTTCATTATTTTTTTCATTAAAAATGGCTTTATCAAGGAAAACAAAAAAAGCTTCACGCATTTCTGAGGCGAGAAAAAATGAATCAAAAGATATTACTGAATCTAGAAGAATAAAAGACAAAGATTATCATAAAAATCGCAGGCAAACGCAGTCCGTACACTCTAAACTGGAAGATCGTTTGATTGCTAAAAAACGGGCTGAAACTCTTCGTGAAAAAGAAGCTTCTCAAAAAAAACTCATACGTTTACATAAAGCGAAAAACTACGTTGCTCAGATAAGGTCGCAAGAATCTCAAAATTCTCGATCACAGCGACTTTATTTGTTAAAGACACATGCTTCCCAAACCCGAAGCTTGGAAACTCCCACTTTCAAAAAACTTCGACTCAAGTCAATGAAAGATCATGCTTCTCAAGTACGTAATCTAGAATCTCCGTCGACTAGACAATCACGTTTGGAAAACATGAGTAATCATGCCTCCCAAGTGCGTGATCAAGAGTCGCCGTCGACTAGACAATCACGTTTGGTAAACATGAGTTATCATGCCGCCCAAGTGCGTGATCAAGAGTCTCCTTCATCTAGACAATCACGTTTGCAAAACATGAGTAATCATGCTTCCCAAGTGCGTGATCAAGAGTCTCCTTCATCTAGACAATCACGTTTGGAAAACATGAGTAATCATGCTTCCCAAGTGCGTGATCAAGAGTCTCCTTCATCTAGAAAATCACGTTTGGAAAACATGAGTAATCATGCCTACCAAGTGCGTGATCAAGAGTCTCCGTCGACTAGACAATCACGTTTGGAATACATGAGTAATCATGCCTCCCAAGTGCGTGATCAAGAGTCTCCGTCGACTAGACAATCACGTTTGGAAAACATGAGTAATCATGCCTCCCAAGTGCGTGATCAAGAGTCTCCGTCGACTAGACAATCTCGTTTAGAAAACATGAGTTCTCATGCCTCCCAAGTGCGTGATCAAGAGTCTCCTTCATCTAGACAATCACGTTTGGAAAACATGAGCAATCATGCTTCCCAAGTGCGTGATCAAGAGTCTTCTTCATCTAGACAATCACGTTTGGAAAACATGAGTAATCATGCCTCCCAAGTGCGTGATCAAAAGTCTCCGTCGACTAGACAATCACGTTTGGAAAACATGAGTAATCATGCCTCCCAAGTGCGTGATCAAGAGTCTCCGTCGACTAGACAATCACGTTTAGAAAACATGAGTTCTCATGCCTCCCAAGTGCGTGATCAAGAGTCTCCTTCATCTAGACAATCACGTTTGGAAAACATGAGTTATCATGCCTCCCAAGTGCGTGATCAAGAGTCTCCGTTGACTAGACAATCACGTTTGGAATACATGAGTAATCATGCCTCCCAAGTGCGTGATCAAGAGTCTCCTTCATCTAGACAATCACGTTTGGAAAACATGAGTAATCATGCTTCCCAAGTGCGTAATCAAGAGTCTCCGTCGACAAGACAAACACGTTTGGAAAACATGAGTAATCATGCCTCCCAAGTGCGTGATCAAGAGTCTCCTTCATCTAGACAATCAGGTTTGGAAAACATGAGTAATCATGCCTCCCAAGTGCGTAATCAAGAGTCTCCGTCGACAAGACAAACACGTTTGGAAAACATGAGTAATCATGCCTCCCAAGTGCGTGATCAAGAGTCTCCTTCGACTAGTCAATCACGTTTGGAAAACATGAGTTATCATGCCTCCCAAGTGCGTGATCAAGAGTCTCCTTCGACTAGTCAATCACGTTTGGAAAACATGAGTTATCATGCCTCCCAAGTGCGTGATCATGAGTCTCCTTCACCTAGACAATCACGTTTGGAAAACATGAGTTATCATGCCTCCCAAGTGCGTGATCAAGAGTCTCCTTCATCTAGACAATCACGTTTGGAAAACATGAGTAATCATGCCTCCCAAGTGCGTGATCAAGAGTCGCCGTCGACTAGACAATCACGTTTGGTAAACATGAGTTATCATGCCGCCCAAGTGCGTGATCAAGAGTCTCCTTCATCTAGACAATCACGTTTGCAAAACATGAGTAATCATGCTTCCCAAGTGCGTGATCAAGAGTCTCCTTCATCTAGACAATCATGTTTGGAAAACATGAGTTATCATGCCTCCCAAGTGCGTGATCAAGAGTCTTCTTCATCTAGACAATCACGTTTGGAAAACATGAGTAATCATGCCTCCCAAGTGCGTGATCAAGAGTCTCCTTCATCTAGACAATCACGTTTGGAAAACATGAGTAATCATGCTTCCCAAGTGCGTAATCAAGAGTCTCCGTCGACAAGACAAACACGTTTGGAAAACATGAGTAATCATGCCTCCCAAGTGCGTGATCAAGAGTCTCCTTCATCTAGAATATCACGTTTGGAAAACATGAGTAATCATGCCTCCCAAGTGCGTGATCAAGAGTCTCCGTCGACTAGACAATCACGTTTGGAAAACATGAGTTATCATGCCTCCCAAGTGCGTGATCAAGAGTCTCCTTCATCTAGACAATCGAGACTTGAATACATGAGTAATCATGCCTCTGAAATGCGTGATCAGAGTCTCCTTCATCTAGTGTCACGTTTGGAAAACATGAGTAATCATGCCTCCCAAGTGCGTAATCAGAGTCTCCGTCGACAAGACAAACACGTTTGGAAAACATGAGTAATCATGCCTCCCAAGTGCGTGATCAGAGTCTCCGCCGACTGAACAATCACGTTTTGAAAACATGAGTTATCATGCCTCCCAAGTGCAGTGATCAGAGTCTCCTTCATCTAGACAATCACGTTTGGAAAACATGAGTAATCATGCCTCCCAAGTGCGTGATCAAGAGTCTCCTTCATCTAGACTAGGGTTGTAACGGAGCTTCGCCTCCGCTTCCGTTACTGCGGAAGTTCCGCAAGAAATCGTATCTTCGCTTCCGCCTCCGCCTCCGCACAATTTTTAGCGGAGTTATAACGGAGGTTTATTTACGTATTTATGCAATAAATAAATAGTCCAGCCGCGTTTGAGCGCGAAATGGTCAAGAATCAACTAGTGCGAGGCGGGAATGCGGCAAGCACAATTTGTTTCTCCTTAATTTTCATTACAAGAAGGTAAAATTTTTTTTACCAAGTATACTACTATTAATGTACGTATTTAAAATAAAATTTTTGTTTTAATTAACCATAAATTTCAATTTTATCTATATGTACTTTCACCTCCGCCTCCGTTAACCTCCGCATCCGCGGAGGTGAGACTCGTCGCCTCCGCATCCGCCTCCGCCTCCGCTAACAAGCCTCCGTTACAACCTAATCTAGACAATCACGTTTGGAAAACATGAGTAATCATGCTTCCCAAGTGCGTGATCAAGAGTCTCCGTCGACTAGACAATCACGTTTGGAAAACATGAGTTATCATGTCTCCCAAGTGCGTGATCAAGAGTCTCCTTCATCTAGACAATCACGTTTGGAAAACATGAGTAATCATGCTTCCCAAGTGCGTGATCAAGAGTCTCCGTCGACTAGACAATCACGTTTGGAATACATGAGTAATCATGCCTCCCAAGTGCGTAATCAAGAGTCTCCTTCATCTAGACAATCACGTTTGGAAAACATGAGTAATCATGCTTCCCAAGTGCGTAATCAAGAGTCTCCGTCGACAAGACAAACACGTTTGGAAAACATGAGTAATCATGCCTCCCAAGTGCGTGATCAAGAGTCTCCTTCATCTAGACAATCAGGTTTGGAAAACATGAGTAATCATGCCTCCCAAGTGCGTAATCAAGAGTCTCCGTCGACAAGACAAACACGTTTGGAAAACATGAGTAATCATGCCTCCCAAGTGCGTGATCAAGAGTCTCCTTCGACTAGTCAATCACGTTTGGAAAACATGAGTTATCATGCCTCCCAAGTGCGTGATCAAGAGTCTCCTTCGACTAGTCAATCACGTTTGGAAAACATGAGTTATCATGCCTCCCAAGTGCGTGATCATGAGTCTCCTTCACCTAGACAATCACGTTTGGAAAACATGAGTTATCATGCCTCCCAAGTGCGTGATCAAGAGTCTCCTTCATCTAGACAATCACGTTTGGAAAACATGAGTTATCATGCCTCCCAAGTGCGTGATCAAGAGTCTCCTTCATCTAGACAATCACGTTTGGAAAACATGAGTTATCATGCCTCCCAAGTGCGTGATCAAGAGTCTCCTTCATCTAGACAATCGAGACTTGAATACATGAGTAATCATGCCTCTGAATATACGCCGATACATAAGTCAGAAGAGATGTTGTATGTCAACTACCTAATTTTTAGTTCATCAATTTAACTTTTGTTAATGTTATGCGCCACAAATACACTTTAACACCAAAATAGTACAAATAATAAAAAGTAAAAAAACTAAAACCCAACTACGACAAAAAACGACGCTGAAAAAGTACAAAACAAGATTTTCACAATACTGAACTGAACAAAGTTGCTAATGTAGTTGCAAGTAAATGGACACAGTAGACTCTACCAAGATGCCTTCGTTGTAAATTGACAATAATGTCATACAATACTGTTCTGAATTATGCAATATTCACTATGTAGAGATAAATTTTCATGTTTGGAAAGGCGTAGTCACACGTTACATATACCTACCTACCGTAACACTTTGACAACGTGTGACTGCGGTTTTCCGTACATGAAAATTTATCTCTACATAGTGAATATTGCATAATTTAGAACAGTATTGTATGACATTATTGACAATTTACAACGAAGGCATCTTGGTAGAGTCTACTGTGTCCATTTACTTGCAACTACATTAGCAACTTTGTTCAGTTCAGTATTCTGAAAATCTTGTTTTGTACTTTTTCAGCGTCGTTTTTTGTCGTAGTTGGGTTTTAGTTTTTTTACTTTTTATTATTGATGTAGAAGGGCCAGTCCAAGTTTCCGATTGAGGCTCTTTCAGTGTAATGGCTCCTACGATGCCTTCACATATTTTAGACTTATTTTGGATGGAATCCTCTATGTAGGTATCCCTCTACAACTGCATTGGTCTTCCAGCCTCCGTGGCGCTTAAGGGACAGGAGATCAGCTCCGGAATCAGCCAAAAGTGTGGCTGAAGTTCGTCGGAAACAATGACCCGTGTACAACAGGGGTTCTGGAAGTTCAAGAAATGTTGTTATTTCTCGTGGGATACTGCCAATTTTATTAGTACCCATAGGCTGTCTAACACACTTTCCATTGCGATACTGTAGAAAAAAACGATTGATTGGAGTGTTAGGCGGCCGTAAGGCTTGATATTTCTCAACAATCGTTACGTATTCCTTGCGAATGACAAAGTTGCGGTCTCTTTTTGTCTTTGTATTAGGTAAATTAATTAATAGTAAGTCATCTGAATGTTTCTCAATGTTTTTGACATTGTGTTAGTTCATTAGTTCGACATGCTCCGTTTATTCCAATAATAAGAACAACCTGCAATGTAAAGAGTATTGTAGTAGATAAATGAATAAAATTTATATGAACGCATAATTATGCCTATCAACATTTACTAAGTATACTATTTAATTGAGATTAATATATGTACTTAAGTAGATACTGAATGTACAACTGACTTACTTTTGCCGCCAAATATACGGAATCGGGTGCTTCGTTAAGAAACTTTTCAATATCAGATACTGTGAAAACCTTCGATTTTTTTGGATGATGACCAGATGAGGCTCTTTTTAAAAATGCTACTAATTTAGGATAGGTATCGATATGTATGTCTTTTTCATCTTTATTGTTGCTTTTAGCATCGAATACGTACTCCATAGAGTGCTTGCTTTCTTGTTCTCGGATAATTCTATGAAATATGCCAGCAAAACGTTTTCTGAGAAAGTTTTGGCTCCTTTTGCTAGTCGCCACGTGTTGAACATATCGTACTGTTTTAAATACTTCTCGCGTGATTGTTGAGGTAGAAAGCTCATTTGCGCATTATTAACAGTTTCAGTCAATTCTGTTGGCGTCAAACAAACTTCCTCGTCGCTAGAATCACTCATTTTAGTTTTTCACTTGTTTTCAAGTTTTTTTTTTTTAATATAAGGTTTAACAATGACGTGAAAAAATGCCACGTAAAGAACCGCGTACAAAGAAAATTGAAAAAAGAACACCAAGAAGGTTCCGAGTCTGAGTTTTTAACAAATTAAAAAAAAGTTGTATGATATATTCGGCACCATAGAGGTAACAGTAAATAGGTTTAATGTTTTTTTAATTTACAAACTTAGTGCACACGATGTTCTAAATTCAATTTACTTTATCCTCTAGAGAATAAAAACGGCTTTTCCAGTCAGATATTGAAGATTAAAAATACTCTTTCCGAGATGGTGGGATGAAAAAAATATAATTGATCAAAACTTTTATTTCACCAGTTCCAAATAACCGCGTGATTTCCAAATAGCCCCAATTTACGGTATACAAAAACCAAAGACACCATGACCATGACATGCACCTACTTAGTTATATTCGTAGGTATTTGCTACCGATTTTCGAAATTATTTATTTTCCACTAACTTTCAAAATGTGTTATTTCACTTTGTAATGTGTTTTGGAAGTCGGTTCCTTTTTTTTATTGTACAAAATAAAAATACATTTTTGAGTTGTGAAAAGTAGGTAGGTAGGTACTGTTCAGCTGCATCCGGCCATCCGGCCAGACTGGACGCTTCCACAAATATAGTTGGGAATAGGCTAACAAGCATACCTAACTGAATGTATGAGCAACAACTTAAATTCGTCTCTTAATTTTCATTGATTGTCGCATCAGCATGACGAATAGGTAGTGGGTTGTCCAGCGAATTTAATGTTGTAAATGTTTGAGGAGTTCTACTGCAGACTTTCATTATAACCCATATGGGTGCAAAGTTCTTATGAATATAAATGAATCAAGTCCAAACACTTATGAATCAAGTCGTGGTGGCCTAGTGGTCAAAACACGAGCCTCTCAAGTATGAGTGCGCGTGTTCGATTCCAGATTCCAGGTCAGGCAAGTACCAATGTAACTTTTCCAAAGTTATATGTACTTTCTAAGTATATCTTGAAAACCAATGACTGAAGGAAAACATCTTGGGGAAACCTGGACTTTAAGTCTGAAATCGCCAACCCGCATTGAGCAAACGTGGTGATTACGATCAATACTTCTTTGTATGAGGGTAGACCTGTGCCCAGCAGTGGGACGATAAAAAGGTTGATGATGAAGTCCAAACACAGGGTAGTTACAGTAAACCGTTGAGACGTTCCCTTAACTGACCTTTCTCTTCATCATCAGCCCCCCAATGACAGTCATAACCTCCGATCCTCTATCTTCGTGTAAGGTTCTTATCAATACAAATGAATCAAGCACAAACACAGGGTAGCTGCTGTGAATCGTTGAAGAGTGCCCTCGCCTGTCTTTCGGCTGCATCATCAGATCTACTCCAGACCTTAATTAAATTGCAGTGCTTTAAAATACCTTATGAAAAAACAAAACTTACAAATACACTAGTCTCCCCAACGATTTTTGAAAGTTCCCCTTGATTTCTCTGGTCTTCCTCCATCAAACTCTTATATCCTTATCATGTTCACCAACAAAAAAATTATTAAGTATCAAAATTGGTTCATAAACGACGAAGTTATACCCGAACCGACATCTGTCGAATTGAGTAACCTCTGAAAGCACATTTTTGGATTTTTGACGGGAAGCTAAGATGAGTGTCACGCGCATTTTTCGTTGGACTTTTAAAATTATTTATAGTGTCGTTTACTAAATAAAAGCGCGTGATTTATATAGTAAATAGTGCATTCAGTAAATAATGCATAAGGAACATTGAAATATCGCAGCATAGTGGCCACATAATGGCTTAGCATCAAATCTCCTCTTAGTCGGCGCACGCAGCCGTTTTTTCTACTGTCATTGGCGATATGCCATTATTGTGAAATAATTTTTTAAAGAATTTCTATAATTCGTTACACGTGTTATTGGCAAAATTGTGGCATCTAACCACAGAGGCCATTGAAGAGTTGATGTAGTATTCACTCTAAAGAAAAGAAAGAAAGAGTAACCTCCTCCTTCACGAAGTTGGTTAAAAAGAGCTGTCACTGTAAATAACGCAATTAATGTTCTTTATAAGGCAAAATAAAACCCAAAATTCAGTATGTTACGCCATTACAGCGCTGAACAATACCTAACAGTAGCAGTTTGTTTATTAATATTACTTATATTTCTTTTAATAGTACAACAATATTCATTGCGTTATTCAAGTTGTTGAGCAGACAATTTACACGAACTTATTGAAATAATGGATTAACAATGTCCTTCAAAATCGTTCTGATTTCCATTGATCGTTTGTTTACGCAATTAGGGTGTTTTTCATTGAGGTTAGCTAAATAAGTGCGTAATTATTAATCCTCATCAAAAATAACTTTGGGCTGTTGCTTCAAAATGTCACCTGGCTGATTGGCGACCCAGATTTAACTCAAAACGGTCTCCAAAGCCTGGAGCACAGGCGTAGAGTAGTTAGCCTTTCGGTGTTCTATAGGATGCATTTTGGTGAGTGTGCGAGGGTATTGCATGATTTAATTCCCTATCTCCGTTCCACCATCGGACGACCAGTCGTACAACGAGTTTCCACCCTTACGTTGTTAACCCCACATACGGACGAAGCGTTTCGCCTCCTCTTTTTCAAATCAAATCAAATGAAAGCATTTATTTCAAATAAACCAGTTACACGTTACACTACATTTAGGTACTACTATTCATTACATAAACTTTTGAATTGTCAGAAGGTCGGTCAGTCAGTAAGGTGAAGCTAGTCGCCCATTTCAAAGAGTACCTATGGAGAAGAACGGGCAAGAAACTCCATGAACACTCTTTTAAATTGTCAAGCTATTGATACAAATATTTGATTACATCATTCGTTTTGAAATCAACCGTGTGAGAACGATGCAGAAATATATTGTACGCTAAGAGCGTCCATTATGGAAAACACACAAAAACAATAAAAAAAGACTAACCCAACAAATAGATGCTTTACAGCAAGAACATTGTGCTCACACTTGTGCCATGGAATTAGACAATACTAAGAAATTGAATCTACACAGTGCAAAGATAGTTTTGTCCAAGGTTCAGCAGCTCCTCTTTTATACCGCGTACATCTGGTACTGGAACAATTTTGCCAGCGGTGGTGTTACCGTCGGACTACAATGTGAGTGTCTTCAAGGCTAGAGTGAACGGGCTCTTAATAAACTAGCGTGCTTTAGCATCAACGATCGCATCAGTCTTACCATCGCACTAGTTTATAATTTATAAAAAACTAGCTTTCCGCCCGCGGCTTCGCCCGCGTGGAGTTCGGTTATATCGCGCTTTTTAGATTTCCCTCGGGAACATCAAATTTTTCCGGGATAAAAGGTAGCCTATGTTGGCTATGTTCTTTCTCAGGGTCTAAAGATTGTATGTGCCTTTCATCAAAATTGGTTGAGAGGTTTAAGCGGGAAAGCGTAACAGACAGACAGAGAGACAGAAAGAGTTACTTTCGCATTTATAATATTAGTATGGATATAACTTATCTACCAAAATATTAATTGTCATGGCACCACTTCGCTCATTCCGTTCCCAGGGTTATAATTATCTGCAGACTGCAATGAGAGTAATTAGTTCGCAGCGTAGGTAATATCCTATTTTATGTGATGATGACTACTGACTCATTGCGTTAGGTCATAATGTTCTCGTAATGAATACCTCACTAGTATTAATTTTTAAAATGGATTATGGAGAGATAAATGGGCGTACCCAGCATCTAGCTTTGGGGCAAGTCAGGCCTAGGGTTGTTGGGGTCAAGTCAAATTTGTAGAGTGAGTAATGTAGGTGCTATAGGTGCACGCGATTTTTTGGCAATTATACCGTACATATTGTCAGTGTCTACTGCATGGTTTATTTAAAATGTATAAGTCCTAGTTAATACTTTGTTTAGTAATTAGGGGAGTTTATACATGTTCTGCCCTTCTCTGTATGAGAGGAGACCTGTGCCCAACAGTGGGACGATAAAAAGGTTGATAATGATGATTATGATACATGTTCTGCGAGATTTCCAGGGGGAGCAGCTGCACCCCCCTGACCCCCCCTGGGTACGCCCATGGA